>CANUEX010025107.1:0-73542 GCA_948099535.1 Jatropha multifida | reverse complement strand
TAATAAATAAACCAATCTAAATCTAAATTAAAATCATTGGATATCAAAACACCAAAAAAAAATCCACGCCCCCCCCCCCCCCCCCTAAAGAGGGTTCGACCAAAGAAGGGAAATGAGGGGTTGCTCTCTTTCACTTCCAAGCAATCCATTATGCTTTTTAAGCATGAAGAATCATACTAAAGAAATCACAACATATTTTCCCAACTCAATTCACACAATTTCTCAAAAATTATTCAAAACCTAAAACTTACAACTTAAAGAAATTGGAAGGGAATTGAAAGTATTATTGCACTAACCTCTCAATCAAGCTTTAGGAGGCTTAGAAAGCTTTACTCTTGAGCTTTTCCTTTCCCTTTGATGGAGGGTTCTCCCACTTCTTCAAAGTAGGAATAAGTGCACATTAAAATCAAAATTAACAAAAGAAAAGAATGGAGGATGATTTAATGCATTAATCCCATGCTTAAACCTTAAATTCTACTAATTAAATCATAAAAATCAAAAATCACAAGTTACCCACTCCAATGGCAACTTCAATTCTCTTAGCTTTTAATCCTCAATTTCAACTTCAACTACTTAATTCTTAAGGATAATTCACTATTCCTTGGTTTAATTAGGTAGTTTAGTGGTAATTTGTGGTAGAAAAATGAAAGAAAATGGAGGAAGAAGAGAAGAAGAAGTTGGCATGGAGATTGAGATAGAGAAGAGAGAGAATGTGTTGATGAGTGATGGTAATCTTTAAGTAGCAAAGTCAAACTTTGCTTCCTCATTTTATACCCAATGAATGGCTAAGATCAAGTCCTAAGTAATCTCATCCAATGGCTCTAAATATTCATCAATTAACTCTCAACCAATTATTATTTAACTCCACTAATTAATTAAATTAACTCCACAAAAATAGTAACTCATTTATTCCTTAATATACCACACTAAAAATAATATTCATTAATTGCCTTAATTCTCTAAAAATATTCATGAAATATTTTCTACCCACCTAAATCATGCAAACATGCTTCAAAAATATTAAATAAAATATTACACACGCATAGTAATTTTTTCGGACTAAAATAATACAAAGTCCCAAACCGATGGTACTATTTACAGACCGATAAATCACTATTAACGACACTGAAAAATAGTCCGTTACATTAGCTTTCCAACTAATCAAGGAATTAGCAAGACAAATGCCAAAGCCAATGATTGATTTCCAAGAATCAATGCATGAAGCCGAATCAGAGTCACTATAAGCTTTTAATTGTATGGCTAAATCAGATGGATAAAATAATCCTTGGCTAGGAGTACTTTTAAGATATCTAAGGATCATGTGTAAGGCCTTGAGATGAGCAGTAGTGGAAGATTGAAGATACTGACTTAATTGATGAAGAAAAAAAGCTATGTCAAGTCTTGTATTTGTCAAATAGATCAATTGGCCAACCATTCTTCTACAAGGAATAGGACCATCCAATAGATCTCATGTAGCTGTGAATTTGAGATGAGAATCCATAGGAGTGAATGCAGGCTTGGAAGCTGAATAACCTAAATCCTTTAAAATTTCAAGAACACACTTTCTTTGACAAATAAAAACTCTAGAAAAGTTTCTTACAATCTCCAAGCCTAGAAAATACTTTAATGAGTCCAAGTCCTTAATCTTAAACAATTAATCTAAAAGCTGCTTAGCTATTTGGATTTCTTGCAAATCATTTCCTGCCAATATAATGTCATCTACATATACCAACAAGGCAATGAATGATGAAGAAGCTGACTTGGTAAAAAGTGAATGATCAGAATTAGATTACTTATAGCCAGTAGAAAGTGAAACCTATGACAATTTAGAAAACCATTGTCTAATAGCCTCTTTAAGACCATAAAGGGATTTTTGCAATTTAGAAAACAATTATCTACTAGCCTTTTTAAGACCATAAAGGGATTTTTGCAATTTACAAACATGATGAGAAGGAACATTCTCCAAACCAAGAGGTGGGACCATATAAACTTCCTCGGATAAATCCCCATGTAAGGAAGCATTATTGACATCTAGCTACTAAAGATGTCAATTAAAAACAGAAGCAGTAGCCAATAAAAGTCTGATTATGGTCATTTTAACAACTGGTGAAAAAGTATCTAAATAATCTAACCCTTCAATTTGAGTGTATCCCTTCGCTACTAGCTGAGCTTTATGCCTTTCTATAGTTCCATTAGAATTATACTTGATTCTAAAGATGCATTGGCAGCCTATAGGATATTTACCTTTTGGTAATGGCATCAATATCCAAGTGTCATCAAGTGCAAGAGCTTGTAATGCAGCAATCATAGCCTGTCTCCTCACTTCATGCTTTACTGCTTTCTTATAGGTTTTAGGTTCAATGGAAGATTTAATATTAGAAACAAAATGAAAATAAGAAGGAGAAAGATTATAAGTAGAAAGATGAGAAGAAATAGGATATTTAATACTTGAAGTGAATGTAGTTGCAACCTTTGTGCTGATGGCATTACACAGATAATCTTGTAAGTAAAGAGGAGGTTTGCAAACTTGACTAGAATGTTTGGTAGAAATAGATGTATTGGTGGGTCGAAGGTTTATGACAGGGTTAATAGGAAGAGTTGTGAGTGTAGGATCTATGGGAGAAATTGGGACGAGATATGAAAGAGAAGAAATACGAAAGGAATAATCCATAAAAAAAAGTATCTGTAAGGTGAGGAACAACAAAATCAAACTGAGAATGCGTAAAAGGAAAATGATGTTCAACAAAAATCACATTTCTGGAAAGAAAGATTTCTCTTGAAGAGAAATCCATAAGTAGATAACCTTTTGTACCTAGCCTATGGCCAAGAAACACACACTTTCGAGATCTTGGAGATAATTTGGATCTATTATGAGGAACTATAGAAGCAAAAGCTAGATAACCTAAAACTTCAAGACTAGTATAGTCAGGTAATGTGTTATATAAAAGCTGGTGTGATGATTTATTCTGAAGCAAAGGAGTTAAAGTTTTATTAATCAAATAGATAGAGTGTTCGACTGTAAAATTCCATAAAGATTTTGGGTAATCGTGATTGGAAGAGTGAAGCTCTAGTGAGATTAAGAATGTGTTGATGTTTTCTTTCAACCAAACCATTCTGCTTAGGTGTTGTAGGACAAGATGTTTAATGTAAGACACCTTTAATGGCATAAAATGAAGGCATAATGAATTTTGGACATTGTCACTTCTGACAATTTTAATAGAGGTATTAAATTGATTTTCAATGAGTAAAAGGAAGGATTATAATAGGGTTCTAGCTTCTGATTTTAACTTTCATCAAATAAATCTAGGTATGTCGAGTAAAGTCATCAACAATGGTAAGAAAATATTTATGACTATGAATAGAAACTGTAGAAAGAGGGCCCCAGATATCCACATGAAATAGATGAAATGGTGGTGAACTGGTAGTATTACTAATAGGAAATGGTAATTTTCTTTGTTTAGCAAAATGACAAATATCACAAGTAGAATGCTTAGAGGGATAAGAAATATCAGGAATGATTTTATTAAAAATTTGCAATTGGGATACAGATGGATGGCCTAACCTATAATGCCATAAAGCTAACTTTGGAAAAGAAGCAATAACAGATGAACAAACTATAGCATTTGCATAAACAAGAACTAAACTAGATATAGGTGATAAAACTGGGAAAATAAGATTGTCTAAGCCATCATGCAGTCTAGCTGAATCAATCTTCATCCAAGTATTCTAGGCCTGTATAGTACTAAAAAATCTTGAAAATGTAAGTGACAGTGTAAGGTAAGGATTAATTTTGTAACTGAGATGATGTTAAAGTGAAAGGAAGGAAGATATAGAGCATCTACAAGATAAAAGGAATTAGAAAACTTGACAATACCAGAATAATGAGCTAAAATAGTAGTACCATTTGGAAGTTTAATTGGAATAGGTTTTATTCTTTTATAGGTAAGATAATGATCGAATGAAGTACAAATATGATTTGTAGCACCAGAATCTAAAATCCGAGGTTTAGTATTAGTATGAGTAAGGTGAACAAAATGATTACTTGAAGCAAGAGAATTTACATTCTTGAATTTGGAAAAGCTACCAGTTCTAGAAGAATTTATAGTAAAGCTTCGAGCTCCGGATGAAGAACCAGTACCAGTAAGATTTTCAGGTTTAGGAGAATAACCATGGACTACTCAATTCAACAAAACTTTAGTTTCAGTTTGCACAGTTTAAGCATTTTACCTTTCTTACTAAAGAACTTTAGAGAAAACTTTATTAATAGAAGGCAAAGGCTCTAGTAATAAGATCTGAGTCTTAACATTGTCAAACTGATCATTAAGGCCTCTCAGAAATCTGATAACATGGTCTTTATTCAAGTAATCACGAAAAACACTAAGAGCACCACAGGAACATGAAGTCTTACAAGTACAAGATGGAAATGGTCTAAAATTCATCAACTCTTAACAAAGAATTGAGACAACTGACTTGTAAAATAAGCTAAGTAGCTTGCTCTGATACCATATAACGAGATCTAAATTAGGGAAATGAAACTTATCTTTTGTTAGTGAACAGTAGAGCTTTATATACAAGAAGCAGGTAACCACCATTAAGTAACTATCTTAACTACTTGTATTAACTAGCTAACAACAACTTCTAAATACAAACTAATTGATTGATTTAATAAAAGATAAATTAACAACAAAAAAAGCTATTTATCTAATACATTTGATGAGGACTATTTGGAATATATTCCAAGGTGTAAAAGGCATATTCCCTAAGCTTGTGGAGTATTTGGACAAAAGAAAGACTTTGAGGACCCAAACCAATGACTAAAATGTAAATTTGCACTAATTATGACCAAAGAGCAATTTGGGACTAATTAAGGACTATAATTGTAAATTGCTTAAAACGGATTAATTGTGGATTATGGATAATTTCATATACCATCGGTCTATTTGTTCCAAGTGGTACCCATTAATAATTAATAAGGACCTTAAAGACTAAATTATAATATGTCCTTAATTAAGATGATGACTAATTAGGATTAGTGATAATTAAGTAGTAGTAATAAATTAATTGGTTAGTAGCAATTTAATTAAGTCGATCGATGGTTAATTAGTGATATCTATATTAATTAGGTACTTAATTGGTAAATACTAGGATTTTATGGCCACTAAATTAATTAGGTAGTTAAGTAGTATAATTTAATAAGTTAAAAAAATATTGGATTTATGAACCATCTTAGATCACTTAATTAATTAATTGATCCACTTAGGTCTCAGTTAGCAGAATACTAGAAAATAAATGGAATATGGATTAATTAAGTAGTGATATACTATATTGAAAATTAGTGCCATAGGAAATGTATCACGATCTTCGGATTTGTGCCTATTAGTGAATTATGAGTAATTATGTGAAAATATGTTATAATTATAAGTTTAATTGGATGATATGAATTTTTATCATGAAATATGAACAAAATATGGAATTATACAATTATGTATAAATTATAAGAAATTAAGTATGGTTATGTGTTTAATATAAGATTTACGGATATGAAATTATGATGAAAATATTTAATATGGAAAAGTATGGTTTTTATGAATAAATAGAATTTATGACAAAGAATGTTTTTCAAACCGTAATAAAATATTTAGGTATAATTTTAAGGTCATGCGTTATATTTATGAACACTGATACGTATAAATTATGAAATGAATTATTTATAACAAATATTTTATCGATCATGGTCTACTTGGTTGAGTTATTAGTTGTATAAAGGTATCACATGCTATAGGAATACATTACTATTATGTGTGACACGTCGTGTCTTATAGAGCCTAACGAACCTCACTTTATAGGAGCTAACAAACTCTAATTTTATAGGGGACAAACGAACCCATTTTTTTTATTTGATCATTTGATTTTGACCGACAAGTTGTATGATATTATATAGGATTTCGAGCCACATGTTTATTATGAATTTTCTATCTGCTATTTGATTTTCTAAGTATGTTAAAGGTCTAATTAAAAAATATAGTTTTTATAAATTAATAAAATAAATAATTACATTGTTTTTATGGAAATACGATGATTTATGTGACAACGTGATTATGTCTAATTTAATGATACATGATTATTAAATTTAATTAAGCATGCTGACTATGAATGTTATTATTATACGTTTGAAATATATTATACCATGATTATCTGTTTGATTATAGCAAAATGTTGTATTATGATAATATGTGATGTTATAACTACATATTTATATTTTGCTGTTATAAATGGAAAAATAAGCATCACTAAACTTTATCCTTAGCGGGTTGATTTGTCATGCGCAGATTATTGATTTTAGGATAGACTTCACAGTATAGATCACACTATTCAAAGGCCTATTTCGACACACTCAATTTAAAATCTAGCTTTTTTTCTTTCAATCTCTTATGAAACTCTAGTGATATGTAAATATAATTAAGACGCTAGATATTTTATTAGAGTCAGAATGCTATGAACTAAATATTTGGAATAATAGTTTTTTTTTTCAGAGTTAGAATATTTTATGGTATGTAACAAATATCTTAAATGTTTTCAATTAAAAAAATAATTTATTATCTATATTGAGTTTTTATGAGATGTTGGATGACGGATTGAGAATGTTGGGTTGTATTGAAAAAATAATTTTAAAATGTAGTTGAAGTGTAAACGGGTTATAGAAGTGTTTTAAATATTTTTTTATATTTTTTGGATATTGAATATACAGAGAAAACTTTTGCAATTTTTCAATAAAATTTTTCTAAAAATTTTTCTAAGTTATTTTTTAAATTGGCAAGTATTATGATTGTCGATTTAATACTTCGATATTAAACTTAAAGTAGCTCTTAAGGTCCTGTTTTACAAAACTAGATTTTGGGTGTCAAAATTTTTCCCTCAAGATAAAAAAAATATAATTGACTACTCCTTTTCAAAGAAAGTAATTAAATTGAATAAACTTTCACACTATGAACTCAACTCAATATGAGCATTTTGATTTCATTTTTAGCATATTGGACATGGCACTCAGGTCAAGGCTTTATAGATTGTACTTCCTATTATAAGAAAACGGGTTTGGGATATAGGATGGCCTTTAAGATTGATTCTATAGGGCCTAAAATCTTTATTGACTAATATGAAAGAGACATTGATGTCCAAAGGAGGTTCCTAGACTTAAGGATAAGGAAAATTCAAATGACAAAAAGATTTGGGAAGAGACTCAACTTTTTTAAGTAAGATTGCTAGACCTAAAGAGGATATTGACTTGACAGATATGTGCCCCAATAGGACAATAATTTGTATGATGACTAAAAAGAGATAAGAATGTCAGACTTGATTAGTTTTTGACTTTTGGACAAGACATATAGAAGAAAACAAATGAAGGTTAAGTTTTGGACTTAACTTCTTTTAGATAAAACAACAAAATTGAATTTTTAAACTTAACTTTAATGAACTTTTTTGTTTTTTAAATCACATTCACGTAGACACGCCACATAAGAAATTGAACTTGAACATAAAAATACATTCAATGATATTGTTTTGCAGTAGGACACTATCTTCATTATTTTCATATTTTGCTTGTTATTTTTTTAGGATAAATAAATGTTAGATATTTGTATATGACTTATAAACTCAATAGGTAAGTTTTTACCTACCAAAATATATAGTCATATACAAAAAAGCTGATGCCTCAATTTACTTTAAAGTTGATAAAAAAAACAAAATCAAAATACTGAGGCTTAATTGCAAAAAAGCCTGAACTTATGAGTTTTTTTTAAATTTGGCCAATACTTTTGATTTTGTTAATCAACACCAGGTATTGATTGACAAAATAAAAAATATTGGCCAAATTTGAAAAAAATTTATAAGTTCAGGTTTTTTTTTGGGATTAAGCCTTTAGTTAGTTTTCTTACATGGCATGTCCACGTAGACGTGATATGGAAAAAATTGGACCCCATTAACGGACACATAAATAATATTGACAGATTCTAGACAGAGGCTACAATTGACAAAGAAAAATAAATACAGAGTATTGATTGATAAAATTAAAAGTATTGATCAAATTTGAAAAAAATTTATAAATTTAAACTTTTTTTATAGTGATTAAGCCTATTAGATATAGATAATAGAAACTCAAAATACTCAAAAACACGTCTTTCATCTGTCACCCATAATAATTTTATTACTGGTATACATTCTAAATTCATTTACAACTCTTTTCTTTTTTTTTCCCAAAAAACTCTAAAATGCCCTATCCACTTCCATCTTAGTTGGCCTCCTGATCAAAACATCATTGGGTCCCAAGTAAACATTTAAAAATGGATAATCTGTCAAGGAATCGTCGGTCCTATTCCACATACAAATACAAATACGAAAGTTAAACAAACATGAAACACGCGCCACCTCCACTTGCGACGACCCACACAAGTCTCTCAACGATCGTCATTGTCAACACTAATCTTTCTTCTATTTTTGGTAATATTCCATTCCGAACTCCCTATACGCCCCGACCGTTTCAAACCCAGAAAAAATCATCTACATCTCCAGTCACCTTTCTTTTTCAGAACTTTCTAATTTCCTATACCTGTGTGATAATTTGCCCAAAAGAAACCAGTCTCTTTAAACTGTAAACATCACTATGACTTCAAGGGAGGAAGGTGACGATGGACTTAGGAAACCGTTCCTTCATACGGGTAGTTGGTATAAAATGGGCTCGAGGCAATCAAGCATCATGGGCTCCTCCATCCAGATCCGCGATGGTGCAGTTTCTGTCGTCCTCTGTGTCCTCATCGTCGCTTTGGGTCCTATCCAATTTGGTTTTACCGTAAGATATCTGCACTTAAGTTTCGTTATTCCCATTTTAATGTCAGTTGAATTGATTCTGAATTTTTGGTATTTCGTATTATAGTGTGGATATTCTTCGCCTACGCAAGCAGAGATCATCAAAGATCTTAAACTCTCTATTTCAGAGGTTAGACTTTTTTGGATTTTGATTCTGATTTTGTATCTCTCAATGGTTTTGTTCTTTCTGGCTTAAATTTGACTTTATTGTTTGTGTAGTTTTCTCTGTTTGGCTCTTTATCGAATGTTGGCGCTATGGTTGGAGCTATTGCTAGTGGTCAGATTGCAGAGTACATGGGCCGAAAAGGGGTATAACATATGGTCATTTCTAATAATGATGGTGCTAGGGTCAGTTATTTTCATAATTTGAAGGAATGGCATAACAAATCATAGACGTGAAAGAAATGGATGCATGTTTTTGTTTAACCAATGGATTGCCACATTTTTCTTTTATTTCAAATTGCAGTCACTGATGATTGCTGCGATTCCTAATGTAATTGGATGGTTAAGCATATCGTTTGCCAAAGTAAGTGATGAATTGATTCTTGTGGACTTGTTTGTTTGTCTGTGTTTCTTGTTTGAGCGTGCCACCGAGTAATTTCTACTGTTTTGTAGGATTCCTCATTTTTATTCATGGGAAGGTTGTTGGAAGGATTTGGTGTTGGTATTATCTCGTACACGGTAAGCGTACCTTCAGCATATTATATAAATTTTCGGTGTAGCATTGCATAGATGTGCAATGGCCTGGCTCGAAACTGGCTCCAACTACCTTCTTATTTTAGAGCACAACCATGGCCCAAAATGGAGTTAGTTGGATAGTAACTAGTTAGGCTGTATGAATCATTTAAACTTCTTATTATCTGGTGTGGTATAGATTTCTAAGGTGCTCAAGCTAGCACCTCAAATGGTGCTGGTGTTTCTAGATGAATGGTATTATTGGAACTAGATTCTTAAAAAATTATTGGGATTCATTTCTTCTAGGTACCAGTATATATAGCTGAGATATCGCCTCAGAACAGGAGAGGAAGCCTTGGATCTGTTAACCAGGTTAGTTCTGCTTACTGAATAAGTTAATTAAATTTATGCTTATAAATTTTAGTTCACGATAATTTAGTGCCATTACTTGACAAATTAATTGGGTTAATTTCTTTATTGAATAGCTTTCAGTTACTCTTGGAATAATGTTGGCTTATCTATTAGGACTTTTTGTAAACTGGAGGCTGCTTGCAGTGTTAGGTAAGCTCCTAAGAAATTCCTCTTCAGCCTTGTATTGCTTCAGACAAAAAGTCAAATGATATTAGGATAAACAATGTTTTTGGTTCACATTTGAGCAAGAGTGATTATTAATGTTGGCTGGTGAAGTTTGTGTAGGAAAGGAAATTACATGTTTATAAACTTCTTCAAATGAAAAAAGCCTTATCAGACCAAAGAAAAAAAAGATGGAAAAAAGAATCACTTTTAAAATAAACATGTTCCTATTGGTTTCTTGATGCAGTGCATTGTCCCATTCACTTGTGCAAGTTTTGGAAACTTCCTTTCCATATTCATCAACTCAACTGAATATTTGTTATTGGTTCAATAATTTGATTAATGGATGGGTTTAATTGATGTATACACTTGATTTGCAGGAATTTTGCCCTGCACAATATTAATACCTGGCCTCTTTTTCATACCAGAGTCTCCTCGATGGCTGGTTAGTTCATGTAATGAACATTGTTGCATTTTCATATGGCCAAATAGAAAAAGCAAAATCACAATATTTAAGTGAATTTGCAATTTGGTAATATTCTATTAGTTTTATTAGCCTGACCTAATTTTGAGAAATTGATTTCCAGTTTGTCATCTGCCCATAATTTATAATCCAAGAAAAAGGGGACCTAGTTATTTATTAGAATATAAAAGTAAAGTTTAATAATCTTTTTCCTTTCCTCTCTACCTTCCTTCTCTCTCTCTCATTCCTATCTCGAGTGAATCATCTTTAAAAACTCAACAAGGCTAAAATTGAATGGTCATAAATGACATCTAATTTGACATGCCAAAGTGTGCACTTTTACTGGTCTAAAACTGAAAAATCTATTTTGGTAATGTTTAAAATTTCTCTTTGGTCTGGAAGTGAACCCTCTATATCTGTATGTTTCCACAGATATTGAGCCATGTTTCTACCAGCATTTGCACAATTTGGCAAACAATTTTCTACTACCGTCACACGTGTCTAAATTACATTCGTCCTCACACAACTCCACTGCCCCAACTCCTGCACCTTTGTTCTCTATCTCCAACAATCATTAGGAATTGAAATTGAAAGATGATTTATTTATAGAAGAGAGATAAATAAAAATATAAACCCACTTGGCAATTTTAAAAATGTTAGGTGAGTCACATGGAAAAAGCTTTTTCTAAGTTTTAGCTTTATACATTCATCCTTACACAACTCCACTGCCCCAAGTCCTGCACCTTTGCTCTCTATCTCGAACAATCATTAGGAATTGAAATTGAAAGATGATTTATTTATAGAAGAGAGATAAATAAAAATATAAACCCACTTGACAATTTTAAAAATGTTAGGTGAGTCACATGGAAAAAGCTTTTTCTAAGTTTTAGCTTTATAATATTATACAGGGATGATTTCTAATTGGTGTTTGAATTTTGACAGTTTTTCTATTTCCGTATTTTAACTTTATATTTTATCAATTAAATGTTAACACAACCATTTTCTTCTGTTCAATTTACTGTATTTGGCTAGAATATTTTGCTGGAAAATTAAAATAGACAATTATACTCAATAAATAAATATCACATGGTAAATGTTCATTGAATTTATCTCTCTTTTTCATTTTTGAACTTTTTATCGTCTTATATCTCTTCTTTTTTTTTTTTTTTTAAAAAAATCTCAAAAATTCCTTATGATATTCTTTCTATTTCAAATGAGTAAAAATGGGAGGGAATGAAATAAGATAGGGAAGTGACTATCTGGAGAATGAATAAAGTCTAAGAATGTGATAAAATAATTCATTTTGATTTGATGATAAGATGTCTTGGATGCATGCATTTAATTGTAAAAAATTTGTGAGTTCAGATACTTGTAATAAAGTTAAGGCACTGAAATAGGACAAAGGAAAAAAAAAAAAAAAGAAAAACAAAATTCACACAATTTTGTAAGTATACCGATAAAAAACTCTTTTGGATGTTTGTGGTCCTTTCATCTATGGGACTTACCACTACCAAACTAAATAAATTGAAGATTCTTGCCAACACTAAGTGTAGGTACTTGCTTCATGCACTCAACCAAAGAATCATATATTTTAAAAAAATTATTGATATGACTTATTGTCCCTTCTTTCTTTTCAATGAAAAAAAACCCTGCTCATATCAGTTTTTTGCTACTTGTTATTATCATATTAACATGTTATATACACTCGGTGTAGGTAAGTATTTCTTATGCATTGATTTCTTGCAGTTTCAAACACGCTCTAGAATTATCCTAAACATCCCAAGTCCTCACCATCAGATGTCCATATTCACAACCACCCTAAAGCTAAGTAGCATAGAAATGAAAACAAGAAATGGATGTGATAAGAAACGGAAATTGGGAAATGGCATTTTTCAAAAATATTGGAAATGGAAATGTGTAAATATAAAAGATATTGAGGCATTTTTATATTAAAATTCCAATTTCTTATTTCTATTTTCAAGCATATAACCTAAAATGGGACATGCCTAACTATAAAAAACATCATTCAGTGTACATCTCATCACCAAATTATCTGAGACTGAAACTTCTTGTTTAAAGCACAATGCACGTAAGACTTCACAAACCCCACTTCTCTTTTTCCATCATTTAGCAAATGCAAGAGCAGAAAAGAATAGATGAAAACAGCAAAAGCTCTGTAAGTATGGTGGGTTGTGTTTAGTCCATAAAAGAAACTGAAAAGAAAGACCTGAATTAACAATAAAGAAAGCTTTGTATGGGTTAGATCTGACTTGTCTGTTTTGTGCACTTTTGCTTCAATTATTTGGTGCTTGTTCTTGATTCAAAAGCGTAGGTTTTAATTTTTGTTTTCTTTTGATTTAATTAGCAGATTGAAAGAAACATGTTTCAAATTTTGCAAAATTACAAAATAGGATTGAAAATTTTTGAGCCTGTTTTCCAAACATTTCTGTTTCTGAAATGTTCCAGAAATGCAAAACAGAACCTCATCAATTCGATGTTTGCTGTGCTGCCTAGATCTTCAGTGAACTCCTCATTTTGCTCTTTTCTTTCGTCTTCCATAGATCATTGACATGACCCCCTTATTAGAAATGGGTTCGTCAAATTTTTAAAAGCATTAGGATCAGTATTTTCTCTTACAACTTGGTTTCTTTCTACTGAGTCAAGGCTCATTAAAGCTTCATTAGCATAGCTGGAGAGGAAAAAAGTAAAGAAAGAGGAAGAGTATAGTGAGGGGGTGATGGGGGAGAAGGGTTGAGAGGAGGGGTGGGGGGAGGGAAAAGGATAATAAAAGTTTATTTCAAAATTATTTTTAATTCTAATCATCATTAGAAGTTTTATTTCTCTATTCAATTTTGACCATTTGGATAAATTTGCAACTTGAAAATTCAAATCAGGCTAAAGATGACAAAATTAAAAGGATTGGATGAAATTAAAAATTCATAAAAATTGGTTTCTTTTGGTTGTTTGGCCTTTTTGTATCTCATAATGTTAATTTCTGTTCATCCTCTTTCCTTTACCTTCCTATATCAGGGAAGGGTAATTCGTGAAAGCTGGAATTTTTGGTCATTTGGCATTCTTATATCTCATAATGTTGTCAAATTTCTGTTCATCATCTTTTTTTCTTTTCTAATTTATTTCTTTCTTTATTTGGGGATGGGCGGCAGGCCAAAATGGGGATGATGGAAGATTTTGAAGCCTCTTTGCAAGTTTTACGGGGATTTGACACAGACATTTCTGTTGAAGTGAATGAAATCAAGGTATGGATTATACAGAATGAACTTCTGTCTCTCTCCTTTTTTTTTTTTTTTGCTTTTCATTCATATCAACTTTGAGTCTTAGACATAGAACTTTGCAACCAAAGTTAGGTGAAAAAAGATTTAGGTGAAAAAAGATTTGATTGCTACAAAGGATATGTTTCATATTCATCTTAAACCATCTAAACCAAGTCAGCAGCATTTTATGGATGTTTATTTTGCAGAAATCTGTATCATCATCAAGCAAAAGAGCAACAATTCGGTTTGCAGAACTGAGGCGGAGAAGATATTGGTTCCCTTTGATGGTAGACTGGTTTGTTTTGAAATTCTGATTGGTTTCTCATATTTTGTTATTTTTGAAGCTTAGAACTCCCAGGGGTGATAGTAATTTATGTTGTAGGTAGGAATTGGATTACTTGTGCTCCAGCAGCTAAGTGGTATCAATGGGATTTTGTTCTATGCCAGTAACATTTTTCAAAGTGCTGGTATGACCTGCGCTTTTTCACTTTGGTATACCATTTTATATGAAAACCACAAGAACTTGCTAGTCTGGCTTATCTGCTCCTTGGATTCAGAAAAGTTTTTTGAGCACCTATGTTTGACAATATACAACCTTTTAGACATAATTTTAGAAATGCATAGAAGCAGTATGTTTAATAATTTGCTGTTTGCAAGGTTTTTTCATTCTCATTCTTATGATCTCCTATTTGAAGGTAATAATTTCAATGGTTGGTTTGCCGTGTTGGACTATTCTGTTTGGCATCCCATGTAATCAATGATACTGTTAAAATATAAGATTGTGCGTATTAGATCACTATATCACTAGAATAAAATATTACAACTGGGAAAGTTCCTAATTTGTTGCTATTCAACATTCTCCCCGCAAGTGGAAAGTTTCAGAACATAAAGATTAGAAATTGCTCTTGATTTTGTTATAGATATTGTAGCTTCTGCAATTTTTATTGTAGCAAATGATGATGATTTTTGATAAGTGACTATAACTTTGACAGGGATCTCCTCAAGTAATGCTGCTACATTTGGGCTTGGTCTTATCCAGGTAGGATATGAGGCGGTACACTTTGAAGATATGGTTCTTCTTTTACCTTGGCATTAGGTTGAGTTGCTATAGCCTTAAGGTTCAATAAAGGGGGAAACTATTTTCGGGGAACGGAAATATCTTGGATTCTGCCCAATTCATTAAATATGATCTTTCTATAGGTTCTTGCAACTGGGGTGACCACATGGTTGGTGGACAAAGCTGGTCGCCGGATTCTTCTTATGGTGAGTATCTTTTTTCAAATTTGGCGATTTAATGGAAAGAAAACATCACTTTTGGAAATGATCAAAGGTGAATACCACAGATGTAGTCCTCAAACTTAGTATTTTTTACAAATAGGTTCTAAATTTTCGCATAATGAAGTCAACAACATATTCTGTTCTAAAATTTGATGCAGTTCAGTCCTAGAACTTTTAATTATTTTTTCCTTCTCTTTTTTCCACTTCTTTTCTTTTCCATTTGAAAAGAGAAAGAAATAATATACTAAATTATAGATATTAGATATTTAATTCAACAAATGATAATATTAAAAATATTCTAACAAATTTTTGTATTTAATTATCTCCTAGTCCCAACTTTTACTTATATTTCAACTTAGATTATTCAAGATACAATAACTTTTTTATTTTTTATTTGCTTCTTTAACTCAAAATGTATGATGAATTTTAGATTGTCGTTTATTGGGTTTTTTTTAACAAAAATCTTATGAATCTAACTTGGAAATTTGTGTTAATATTTTAAGTGTGCAACTTATAGTATATGTTAAAAGTTGTAGGTTCTAAGATAATTGACGAACTTGAAATGTTTTGATTTGTTAAAAAGTTCTTTTTGGAGGAAAGAAAATTAATTAAATCACTTGGTGCAGGTATCTACATCTGGAATGACTGTCAGCTTGTTGCTAGTTTCAGTTGCCTTTTATGTAGAGGTTTGTGATGTCACAAAAGCCATATGTAATAACTTTTTATATAGCCTTAAATAAATGGGGGAAAAAATAGAAGCTTCTACTTTAGTGCTTCTTGTAAGTTTATCTTGGACTTAATATTGCAAATTTATATATTACCTTTTAAATTTTTGCGATTCTATCAACAATCCATTTCCAAGTGAAATTAAGCGTGAATTTACTCAGGTGGCAGGTCTTAATTTGTTTGTTTTATCACATACCATGTGAAAGAGTTGATTTAATAAGACATTTTTCAAAAAAAAGCATCAATTTTAGTAAAAGGAAATGCTCAATTTTGGAGTCAGTGACATAAATTAATAAAACAATAACAAACTTAGACCTGCCACCTTTGCAATTTAGGTTGAATTTTGCCAGAAATCAATTGGTGGTAGAATTGCAAAAATTACAGGGTGTGGCATAAAATAGCCAAAATTAAAGTTTGCGATAAAGTTACAAAAAAAGCATTAATGTTGCAACATTTTTCTTTTTCTTATTTTTTTGGCTAAGCCTTATTTCTAAATAATTATTCATTTTCCAGCATTATGGCTTTGTTTTCTGGGCAATTCTGATGCTTTTTATCCCTCTTCTGTATTTTTGATACCAGGATATTGTTTCAAAAGATTCCCGTTTATATAGCATTATGGGAATACTGTCGCTTGTGGGGCTTGTGGTATGATTTACTCTATATTTTGTGCATGCACATGCAGGTGCCTCTATTTCTGTTCTTAATGTAATATTAAGAATTTTTCATTCTATTTGATGAACTGACTTTTGTGTAGGCCATGGTAATTTTCTTCTCTCTTGGACTTGGAGCTATTCCTTGGATTATAATGTCTGAGGTATAAAAATTTTGCTTTCTTTATCATAATTTCATATGCATATAAAGCACTTTGTTTTTTTCTGAGGTATATGACTTGTTATGCTAAAATATTTGATACATACAGTTGAGAGTTACTTATTTCGTTTTTTTTATATTCATACTGTACTATGACTCTGGAATCTAAACTAAACATAAATTCTTGAAAATCCAAAATCTGCCGCAAAATCCTACTGTTTGATGTGTTGGAAAAAAAAGTTCTACTCAGCCAAAAATTGAAATTAATTTGGGAAGGAAAAATACTCGGAACACCGTCAGGTAAATAAGAGAATGAAATGGATGTTAGACCTCACATGGACCATGCTAGTGGCATCATATAGGTTTATGAGTTCACCAATTGGTGAATGGAGTTTGTTGGAAGATGCACCTACAAAGTGAAAACTCAAAACAGTTGCTTACAGTAATTCAGCTGCATTCTTGTTAGACCAGAGAAAGCAAGCTGAAGGTCCCGTTTTTGAAGCTTTTAGAGTGATAATCGCAGTTTCTCTCCACTTAGGGTATTTTCTTTCTCCAATAAAGAGCTCCCAACCCAAGATATATGAATAAGCTACATGTACACATGCTTTGGATCTGGGCAAATTCTTTTTTGGCATTATGTATGCATGTTACATGTTTCTTGCCTATAACTTGGAAGTTTTATTCTGGTAGAGTTAAAGTACATTTACCAACCAGTCTGAAATTAGACCTGAACTTTAATTGTTTGAACTTGGAAGTCCTAAACTTTGAAGAACTATATGACATTAAAGAATCTGCTTTCCTGAGTATTTCTTCTGAATCTATTTTCTGCTGGAAAAACAAAATCAATAGTTTGAGTTCAATTACCATTTCATAAACTTTGACATAATAGATAAATTTGAATAAATGGCTGAGTTCAAGCATAGTTGTTAAAGGTGTGCCTTACGCTCAAATTTGAACTAGAACTTCAATTAGTGTCAAGCAGCAGTTCTAGCAGAGGTTCATGCCTAATGGCCTAAGCATGGACCTTATTCCAAGTTCAAGGCACCATGGAGGCATAACTCTTTTTATTCTCTGGATTCACCATTACATATAATTGAATACAGTTGATTGCCATAACGTGCTCCATTTTTGTCAAATCTGCATTTCAGATTCTCCCTGTGAATATTAAGGGCCTGGCTGGTAGTGTAGCGACCTTGGCAAATTGGCTAATGTCCTGGTTGGTCACAATGACTGCAAACTTGCTGTTGAGTTGGAGCAGTGGAGGTCTCTCTCTCTCTCTCTCTCTCTCTCCCTCCAATGCATGCAATGAACTATTTGCATTTTTAATTCAATATAAATTTTCAGTGTACCTTATATTCATGTGGAATTCATATGAATTATTTTGGATTCCACATATATATGAAAGAGGATGTGTACATGCAGATGCATTGAATGATCTCTGTGTTATTCAATGTCTACTCATAAATATAACTTGTAGTGTCCAATATTACGCTGGGAACATTGAATAATTGATCCATAAACCGCGGCTAAATAAAAAAAATTTAACCTTGAATCTTACAATTTTTTTATAAGTTGAGGGCAGAGTAAATCCCTCGCAAAATTTAGTACACCACACGGTTAAACGTGTAAAATTCAAGGGTATTTTTACGTATTTAGCCTATAAACAGCATTTGCAAATATGTTACACATGCACACCGAGTGTTTGCTTTGCTGTCTAATTAACCAAACTACTTTGCTTTCACAGGGACATTTACCATTTATGCGCTGGTGACTGCTTTTACTGTTGTTTTTGTGTCTCTCTGGCTTCCTGAAACCAAAGGAAGAACTCTGGAAGAAATACAGTCATCCTTCAGATGAAAGTTGTTGCTCAAAGCTTGTGCGATCTGCTTTCAACTTAATGATATTGTGTTTACTAAATATAACTGTATATTATAAGTTATTTCCTTTCTGTACACTTGTTCATATTTTTGATTGCAAATGAATTTTATTTGTTTAAGTGTTTATTTGAAATAAGGGTGGTTTTGGATTTATACTTCATGTGTAAATTCACTACCTACGTTCATTTCAAATTTTCATTTTCCAAACGGAGTAGAATTCATTCGTAGATGAATATTCTGTTTAGTGTATTTAATATATCACGTATGGAATGTAATTTTTTTTGTGTAAAATTTATTTGATTGTTTCAATTTTATTTGCAACATTGTTTGCTTTTTTCACCCCTCTCTAAACTTAGTACTCATATTTATTTTCATTTTGTAAGATAAAAACAATTAAAATTCTGGTATCAGATTTTACAAATTCTTGCAAATATTGATGATGGAAAGATGGTAAATATGATACATTGGGTTAAAACTCAAGTAAAAGGGACAGAGAGAAAAGAGTCATAATTGTGCAAAATGATATATTTTTTTTTCAATCTCATTTATCATTTTAATGAGTTTCTCAAAATGTGGTAGAATTTATTTTTATAGAAAATTCTTTCAGCAATGGATGGTAAGAAATATAAATTATGCATAAAGCAGTAACGTTATACTGAAAGATGCAAAGCAGAATGTCAGTTTCCGTCGTGCAGGGACTTGAGGAATTGCTTGAGAAGGCGATTGTAAACGCAGGGTCGTTCCAGTTGGACCAAGTGACCTGCCTTCTTTATGCCCTCCACAGTTGTATTCACACCCAATTGCCTGTCATCAAATTATGAACTCTTTTCAGTTCCCTCGCATAATTCAATAATGTAGAATAAAAAATTATTCAAATTCAATTATTTATTCATTTGTTTAATAATAAATACAGTATATTCATGAATGAAATTATTGATATTATAATTGTAAATATTGTTGAGCATACTCTTTCATGTTCTGTGCAAGTTCCAACTTGAAGATTTGATCATTTTCACCCCACAGTAAATGTATTCTCTGCAAGATATATAATGGAGTTAAACATACATTAATGATCCGTGATATATCAAATATAAAAACCACTGAAAAAAAAAAGTATAAATAGTCAATTAAACATGGTCCAGTTCATTTTTCACTTATTTGAGAGTTTCAATTCAAATCCTTTCCATCATAGAAATTTTCATCGATTTGGTGAGCAAAGGAGAGATTATCCTCGTTATTTATCTCATAATGTTATTTTATAAATAAAAAGAAAAAAAAATAGAAATGACAGAATAATTAGCTACGGACAAGAGTACCTGATGGAATGTAGGGATGGTGGTGTCTTTGTTGCTGATGACTAATCCATCTAGAAGTTCAGCTCTTTCTTTTCTGTTGGTAAACATGACCTGTACCAATGCAATTATTGTAAGCCAACAAATCTAATAAATTGTTCAACTACTATGGTATGACATGTTTTGTTTTTCAGTTTCAAGCGAATTAAATTATATTTGTTAGAATTAAACTATTTCAGTTCTATAAACGATTTGATTGGATTTAATTTTTTTTATGGAGGAATTTGATTTATCTAATTCATACTAATTTAATTTGAGCTAAACCGAATCAAACCGATCCATTTCGATTTGTATGAATTCAGAAAATTTTAGAAAGTTTTAAAATTTTTTTCTTTTGACCAGTAAAATGTTTCGCTATCATCATCACATCCTGCTTTGAGTTTGTTTTGATACTCAGAAGTAGTTGTATGTTATAACTTAGGTCACCTATAAATATTTTTAAAATTCTTGAACTTCTTTTTTAAAGGAAATTCTTAAATGTTTTGATATTTCTTGAATCTTGACAGTAATAATTAGTGGATTTACTATACCGGGCAGTGTTGGGAAAATGAGGAATTTCAACACGCGTAAATTTTAATGTACTTACCACAAGATTATAATTTGGAGTCTGTTCAACAAAAGCATTTGGGAGCAGTGTTTAATCTTTTGATTGGACTAAAATACTGATTTAATTAATTATTGTATTCAATAATGTCATCTATATATCCTAATATTTAGAGTTTGAGATAGTATTTCATAAAATGTTATCTTTATTAACATTTTGTGCTTTATAAATTATTTATGACATCTATGTTCAGCACTTGTCTTTTCCTTATTCTCTATGGCCTTACCCTTTTTGTCTTTTTATATTAAACATTTTTTTTTACACCTACACCTTTTTTATCTTTCCTTATTTTAACTGCTAACTAAAAAAACAGCCCAAAGCTACTATAACAATAGTTCTACTAGAACTGCTAAAATTAAAATTACCAAACAGAGCCCTTGGTGTGCAAAAAGAATAAAATTTAACTTTAATATGTTGATACATACATTGAAATAGCAAAGACTATTCTAATATGCCAAGTGGGTTACAAAACTTACCATGTAATGATACCAACGATGTTAGATTACAATTTGTATTGTTATGTATTTGTTGATTCTATACAACTCATTCCTGCTATTTTTAATTATTTTATTCCATAAAAATAATCTTAAATATTTAATTAAAGGGAACAACGAAAACATTAGTAATGCAAAGAGAGGCAAGAAAACTTTTTTAACCTAATTTTCCTTTAATATAATTTGAATATTGTAATATTAAATTACAATATTTCTTTGAGAAATATTTTGTTTATTTGATCGCATTAATTTGACATTATTTTTTTTACATATATTTTTAATGTGTTTTATTAATATTTTCTTTCTATTATTAATTAATTTATTTTTTGGAAATAAATATTTAAAGCTATTTTAGAGCATAGAATTTTTTTTATCACAAGTAAGGTTTTGTGATGGGTGCTACTACTGGATGCTCTACCTAACGCCATTTATTTGTCTTTTACAGATTTTTCTACTCCTATTCCGTGAGACTCGCATGTTCATAATCATGCAACTACTCTTGCTTTTTTATTTTATTTTATTTATTTTTCCATTAATTACTAGTGAAATATATATAAAAACACCTAAAAGAGTGAATTGCTATGTAGTTTCCCTATTATGTATGTTTAAAAACAGACTTTTACCTTTAAAATTTAATAATATGTAATCTGTGTATTGTGCTACTTGATCCTTTCACTGAAGAATTTAATAGAAGGAATAAATAGTTTAATAAAAATAAAATCAATAAATTTTATGATTGATTAAATTTTGAAAATAAAGCTCTACGATTAATAGAATTATTGAATTTGTTTCAGTTATGATAAATTATCGAATAAATTGAATATATTACCCTTAATTTATATTAATTAAAAAATAATAATTATTGATCATGTAAAAAGGGTAAATATGAAAAAAAAATTTATTACTTTTTAAAACCGCAAGTATTATAGAATAGAATTAATGCAATTGATGGATTAAAAAATAATACACAATATATGCAACACAAGATACACTAATTGGTAAAAAAAAATAGAAATAGGAAAATTGCATAACAAACCTCAAGAAAGTCTTTATGAAGGCGATCAGGAAACCAGAGTTTCTTGTGAGCAGCAACTTTAAGTAGTGCTTTAAGACCTTTGACAGAATTAGGCAACAAAAGCTCTGAGGAAGATTTGAACCCAAGCCCACTTAGTGTTTCTTCACTGATCGAGTCCGTCATTGCCAAGATGGACCCAGAAACAACCATGGCTTCCACCAACTCAGGATACAACTCAGCCATCTTAAATGCTACCATCCCTCCATAGCTAAAACCCACCACTGTACATTTCTCCACTCCTAACTTCCTTAAACCCTTCACCAACGTTTCTGCTTGAAACGTCGGTGACCGGTCCGTTTTATCGGTGATGGACTCACCAAAGAACAGAAGGTCAGGGACATAAACAGAGTATTTTTTTGTCAAGGCACCGACTTGAAATTGCCATGTAACAATACCTTCAGCTGCGAAACCATGGATTAGAACTACGACAGGTTTATTTGGTTTAGATAAGGAAACCTGGGTCTTGTTTATTTTTTGACCTTTTTTTGGTTTCTCAACGGTTTCAACTGGCACCCAGAAGTTCATTACTGTGCCTTGCTCAATCTCTAGTGCATGTGGTTTCACACCAGCCATTTTCATTAGCCCATGCAATACGGGCTTTTGAGCTGCTACAAGATTCACCATCTCTCTCTCTCTCTCTCTCTCTGTTATTCTGTGTTATATATGTATGGAAAGAGTAGAGCAAATGATTTAAATGGCGAGAAAGGTTTTAAACGAAAGAGGAAAAGGTGGTTTGGTATTGGGTTGTTATCTGTTGCCATTAAAGGTTGACCTTTATCTGTATTGGATTGTATAATTTATGACTGGTAATCCTATATATATATATATTATTTAAACAATGTATTCTTCTTGGCTTAACAAACCCTAAATTGTTGATGTGACAAAGTTTTCTTGCACGTAATCTATTTATTCAATGCGTTGATTTGCTATTATTTTTTCACTCTTAGCGTACAAGGTTGTTTAATTTTGATCAACTGTACTGCCTACTCTCCCACCGCATATCGCTTGCAGACTTTCAATTCGTGACCCTAAAAATGTGATGTATGCATCTTCGACTATTCAATTAAAATAACCTTTTTGGTTGTTTACCTCTAAGTTTATGTGTTTCCAAAATTTAGAATTGCTTCCATTAAAAATCGGTCCAAAATGTCTAAATACAGGTACAAACTAAAAAACTCAATACTTCTTATACCTCGGGTGGACCGCTTTTACCTTTTTGTTTGTTTTCTGTCTTTTTCAAATAATCCCTTCGTCCCTTTCCCTCTTTTGTTTGTTATTTCAAATAATTCTCATATTTATATCTTTCGATACAGATTTGAGTTATTATTGTCCAAATATTAAGATTATTTTTGTCCAAGTATCAAAATTATATTAACCAACTACTATTTAAACAGCATAGAAAGAGAATGTATTTGAAAATAAAAGAATTAAAGTAAAAAACAATAGCAATGAGATCAAGTAAGAAATTGTTGAAAAGAATCAAGGTTTAAAAGATATTAGGGATTTTAACTTCACTTAATTCTATCAAGTTTATCCTATTAGTTTGATAATCAATTTTAATTATTCAAGAATGAAAAATAATCGTAAAATCACTAATAATCTCTCTCGATGTTTTATTAGCTATAAATCCAATTCAATTACCTATTTCTCAATGGCACAACCGCACATAAATTAAATCATTAAGTTCTTATGATTATTCAGGAATTCATAAATTAAGGCCTTTAATTTTATGAAAACCTCTCACGAATCAAACCATTTAGCTCTCGCATGAAATTGTTATTTCCATGAAATTTATTATCCTGTTCATATCAAAAACCCTTCTTTCAATAGTGATTAATGAAATAAATTAATTTAGGAGAGAAAATCTATCTGAAAGTATTAAGATTAATAACAAATTTTATTTGAATAAAGAAAACCAAATATAATATTATAAATTGAATTTGAATTTAAGCTACATCATATTCCTAGTAAAAAGATTTAGTTCAACATAGTAGATAAATCAAACTGAATTAAACTTGTAAATAATTCTATAAAGAATAATAAACAAAAGAGAGTTTAGAAATAAAAATTAGTCAACAATTTGCTTGAACGGCTTCCTTAAATCTTCGCGCCAACTTGAATACTTAAAATCTTAAAGAGAGAGAAAATTATGTAGAAAATAATAGAACCAGAGATAATTAATAACTTAGCTAATCTCTCTCTTTATATAGACTCCTTGGGTAATCTTAGAATTTGTTAAGGAAATAGAATCTCTAATGAGGAAGAAATCACTTTGAGTAGGAAACTGATTAGGCTTTGTATTTCTTCCAAATTAGGATTTTCCCAGGACTAGATAAGGTTTAAGCTTGATTGACACGTCAGAAAAGCATCTCATGCAGGTCCATACAAGCGGCACGGGTTAGGACTGAAGTTTTCAGTCCAATATGAAGTCTAGACTTTAGCTGGGCGTGCTAGCTGGCGCGGGATAGGTGTGCTAGCCTTTGAACCCTCAATATGGCTGTAGCGCAGGCAATTCTTAGGTGAGCATGCCTCGCCTTCGACACCACTCTGCAGCACGAGAGTGCTGTTTAGCATGCTCAAGGCATGCTAACCCCTAAACTTTAGTGGAATTCTCCTTGAACTCTGCACGAGGGTGTTGGATGGCACGCCCAAGGTGCGTCATCCTCTGAAAGTCTTGCTTAAACTCATTCTTTTCTGCATTTTTGGTTGGTCTTCTATAAAAATCCTATAAAATTTTTCAAAATCAAGTGAAATATGGTTCAAGAAAGCTTTATTGAAAAACATAAATAAGTTGACTGAAATAAAGCAAAAATAAATAAAAATTAAATGAAAACCTAAATAAAATTTACTAAAAATAACTATAAAAATAAAATCTACAAAATTATCCAAACTTAAACCATTGCTTATACTCAAGCAATAAAATCAAAGTAAAAACACAACTAGAAACGAACTAACAAAACTAGCTTAATATGGTTCGGGATATTACTCACAAATTCAAAAATATCAAAATTTATTAACATGAGAATAAATCAAGTGTTTCCTCTACCAATTATATTTTAGCAAAAGCTTAATTCTTAATAGAACACATTCCATAGTATAAACAAAAGTTATAAGATCTTTAACACTAATAAAAGTCAAATTATGACAAACAGAAATATGAATTTTCAAAATATTATTAACCTTTAAATAAGATGATGCTGATTCAACATTCCCATAGGTAAAAATATTTATCACCTCTACACAATTTAAATGCAACACACTTAGAAAAATCAAAAGGTTTTTTATTAGGGTTGTAATGAGGTTTTAGGGTTTAAAGATTAGTTTAATAAAGAAAAGGGATAAAAGACAACAAAAAGTATAAAGAATGCATAATATACTGATTTTAATTATATACCAAAACATATGTTCTTATTTGTAAAGGGAGATTTGCTTAAAGTTTTTCACTAGCTCAAAATTAAAGATACCTTGGCAAGGTCTCTTCATCATATTTTGATAATGTCTCCCTTGTTTCAAAATTTTCCAAATTAGAATTTTAATTACTTGCTTTTTCTCAAGGTGTCTCTCTTTGAATTTCTTAATTTCTTCACTTGCTAGCGATTATGAAATATTCTCCCTTTTATTCTCTAGCTATGTTTTAATAAAATCCAATCCTTCAATTATACATTATTCTACATAAGGTATGAAATCTTAAATTGATTTTATGGCTAGACTTTAATAAGGGTAAACAAGAAAAAATTTGGTCATAGGCTTCAAATTGGTTGCAAATGTCATAATTCAACTTAGTATGGCATAGACTAAATATGAGTTATAAACAAAAAATGCCTAAATCATTTTTTTTTCCTAATGTAAGCATTTTATATATTTTGCTTCAAGGGGAATTCTAGATTGTTCTAGAAATTCCAAGGTTAAATAATTTTTTATCAAATATACATATCTATCACAAAAATTCATAAAGATTGGTGTTTATAATCATAAAAACAAATGCTTAAGCCGAAAAATAATATTAAGTCAAAAATTAAAGTTTAAGTTAAAGCATAATGAGACTAGAAAACAACTCAAAATATCACAAGTTTCAAAAATAATGATTTTTTTTTCTTATAATTATTTCAACCATATTAAGCTAAAAATAAACAAAAATTTTGACTAAAATTTCCCTTTTTCCAACTCAGTCTAGCACATTGTCCCCAATATGCTAAAACCAATTCTCTAAACTTAACATAATATCAACAAGGTGGCAGAACAATATGAGAGTTAAGAAATCATTACCATCATTGTATTCAAAAATATAATAAGAATCAAGGAAAAGATGTGATAAGAGTCGTGGCGCTGAAAATTGTCAAAGCTACGAAAGAGAAAAACTGAAAAAAAAACACATAATATCCAAAATACTTAAGTCCAAAAATAAACTAATAAGAAAAAGAAACTCAAACAAACATAAGAAAAAAAGAATTGGAAAACTAAAAGTAACTAAAAATAATCACTTTACAGGTGGTGGAGGTGGCTACAGCTGCAACAACTGAATCACTGTCTAGAGTTGACTGCTGATTCCATTATACTAGTCTTGCATAGTGTCCATGCGAGACTCAAGACTCCCATGCATAAGCTCTATGGATTGAACCGATCAGAAATTATGGTCTCCATCCCCTAAAAACGAGCATCAAATATGTCCATTCTAGAAATCATACGTGTGAGAATCTCTTCATTAGACAAGTTAGATGCTTATTGAAAAGAAGAGCTAGCACAAAATATACCTACACAAAAAAAAGTACCCCAACAGGGGGAGGCATGTGAATATCCTCTTCCATGTTAGTATCATCAGCCTCCTCAATTATCTCAACATTAGGTCTCTCTTCTTAGGATCCCACTAGATAGAATGTATTCCCAACTTTTTCTACTAACCTTATATGTACCATAACATCTAAGTCAAGTCTAGTACCTTTACCAACCCCACAATATCATACATTGGTCGAACGAGATTCCAAGCTTTCAAATAAGAAGCAATTCGAGTCACAAAATACCCCATCATAATAACTCTATTTTCTGCCCTTGCAATTCTAGCCCATCTTTGGCATAACTGGAAACCAACATTAAGACATATGCCCTTATCCCTTTGCCCAAATAAAATAAAGTTCATTTAGACCCAACATCTCATCACTCTAACCGCGCCCAAAAATTGCATTAGCCAAAAGTTTGTGAATATATCTATATTTTAAGTTTCTTAATTTGGAGGCTTTTGATAATCTAGGAATATACCCATTTTCCCTGGTCAATTTAGTCCATGTTCTGCGATCACTAATATCTTTAGGCATTTGTTTTAGTGCATTCTCAATTGGAAAACCAAATATGTGACTAACCTCATTCACTAATAGTTCATAATTTCTATTAAAAATTCTAAACTTAATTCTATTTGGATACTCATCAGGCAACACAAAAATATCAGCAAAATATGAACTAAAAAATTCTAAGGTCATAGGTGCATAAACGAAATCCTTTATAGCAACAAATTTTTCCCACCCAATTTGCTTAAGAGGTTCCAACACAATAGCCCTAATTCCTACTTTTGCTAAAGCATTCTCATCAATGAAATAGTTGGGAAATATAGGTGTGAGAGATAATTTATTATATCCTGTCTTGCTGCTTAGGTGTGCTGATGTCAAATGGTGGAGGAGGGGACGGAGTGGATGCCATGGGTCAGGCTCTTGTTGACATAGAAGCAACAGATACACTTCTCTTGTAGCATGGAGTCATGGTGGAAAAAGATTTTTTAATGGAGAAGAGGAAGAGAAGAAGAAGAAGAAAGAAGTTTGGAGGTTTTTGAGAGAGGGGGCGTGTTATGTGAAAGAGAGCATGAGGGTTTGGGGACTTAAATAGAGAGTAAGATAGGGTTGTATGGGTTTCCAAAAAGAAAAATGCACCTTTTAAAAAATTTCGGCTGCATCGTGGCATAGGCGTGCTGTTTAGCACAGTTGGGGCATGCTAGCTATTGAACCTTCAAGGCGGCTATGGCTTGGGCCGTGCTTAGGTGAGCACGCCTTGCCTTCAACAACTCTCTATAGCATGTGCATGCTATCTGACACAGTTGGGCATACTAGACCCTGAACCAATAAGGTGACAAATGCACTTACCTGGCATGGTAGTGCTGATTAGAACGACTTAGGCATGCTAGGTCCTGAACCTGGTAGAATTTTCACCCTTACACATCACAGGGGTGTTATGTGGCACACCCAAGGCATGCTAGAGCCTGACTTTTAGATTTTTTTTTATTAGCTTCTAAGCTCTTTTGAACTCATAATTGACCTGCACAAGATCATAAGAACAATAAAAGAACAAAAGCTGGTTAAAAGAAGGGGAGAATGATAAAAGAAAAATAAAATAAAATAAATGGAAATAAAAATCCAAGAGTTTAAAAAAAAAAGAGCATGAGTTTTTTTCCATAAGCGTTTTTGTTTAACGTCGTCAAACTCGACTTACTGGACCCGTTTTAAGACAAGGCTAAGGAGCTCTTTTCGGGATCAAAACTCTCTTCATTGTAGATGCTCAATCTTTAAGCATCGACTTTAAAGCTTTCATTGCCTTTTACCAATTCGACTGCTCCATGGGAAAATGTTTCCTTAATTATGAAAGTCCGGTCTAATGTGAGCGTAACTTACCTGGAAAAAGGCAAAATTTTGAGTTTTAAAGCAATACCTTTTGCCCAACCTCTAGATTCCTTTTAATGATTTTCTTGTCATACATTGCTTTGTTCTCTCCTTGTATATTCGAGCACTCTTATAAGCATGAAGCCTCATTTCATGCATCATATTCAGCTATAGAAGTCTTCTTTCACCTACTTCCTTAGCATTAAGGTTGAGAAACTTGATTGCCCAATATGCCTTGTGTTCCAGCTCTACATGTAGATGGCAAGCTTTACCATAAACCATTCGATATGAAGACATAGCAATTAGAGCCTTGAATGCGGTACTATAAGCCCAAAGTGCATCATTAAGCTTTTTAGGCCAATCTTTTCATGAATGCGCAACCGTAGTCTCCAATATCTTCTTCATTTCCTGATTTGTTACTTCAACTTGCCCAATTGTTTGTGGATGGTATGAGGTACCTACACAATGAGAGATGCCATATTTTAAAGGAAGAGAGTCTAAGCACTTATTGTAAAAATGCTTAGCTCCATCCATGATTATTGCCCTAGGGGTACCACGATGAGTGAAAATATATTTCTTGATGAAGTTAATCACACTCTTCGCATTTAAGAAGAATAATATCCTCCGCCCATTGAGAGACGTAATCCACTGCCATTAAGATGTATTGGTTAGAATAAGAAGGAAAAGGTCCCATAAAGTCCAAACCCTAAATATCGAAGATCTCCACTTCAAGAATGTTGTTCAATGGCATCTCATGCCGCTTGGAGATATTTCCTAACTTTTGACAATGATAAAAAAGTTGAACAAAGTTAAAAGCATCTTTAAACAAGTTAGGCCAATACAAATCTTTTTAGAACTCATGCTACTGTTTTGTTTTCCCTAAAGTGTCCTTCACATTCCATTAAATGACAAAAATGAAGAACACTCTCCATCTCTACTTCTGGCATGCATCGTCTAAACATTTGGTCACTATAATATTTAAATAAGAAAGGGTCCTTCTAATAATAATAATTGAGATCATGAAAGAATTTTTTCTTTTGTTGATAAGAAAGATTGGGAGGAGTGATTTTGCAAGAGAGATAGTTAATTATATCCGCATACCATGGAGCATGCATGTTTGCTAGAAGGAGAAGACATTCATGGGGAAAATATTCATCCTCCTCTTGCCTTTCTTCTCTCAACTCAAGCCTTGAAAAGTGATCAACAACAAGGTTCTCAGTTCCTTTCTTATCACAAATCTCTAAGTCAAATTTTTGTAAAAGAAGAACCTAATGAGTTACTCTAGGCTTTGTATCTTTCTTTTCTAAAAAATATTTAATAGTCGAGTGATCTGTGTAAACTATTGTTTTAGCCAATTAAGTATGCTCTAATTTTATTAGGAGCAAAAATAATACCAAGGAGTTCTTTTTCTGTAGTAGCATAATTAAGTTGTGCATCATTCAATGTACGATTGACATAATAAATGACATGCAACTTCTTTTCTTTTCTTTTTCCAAGAACAGCTCCTATAGCATGATCACTAGCATCACACATAAGTTCAAAAGGTAGGCTTCACATCTAGTGTAGCAATGATAGGAGCTGAAATCAATTCCTTCTTCAACTTGTTAAAAGCATTCAAACACTCTTCGTTAAAATAAAAAAGAACATCTTTAATAAAAAATTACAAATAGATTTTGTGATTTTTGAGAAGTCCTTAATAAATCTCCTATGGAAACCTGCATGACCAAGAAAACTCCTCACCCTTGTCGCTAAATTTGGAGGTAGTAGCTTTTTAATTACCTCTATCTTAGCTTTATCCACTTCAATCCCCTTCTATGAAATTTTGTGCCCCTAAAACAATACCTTCTCTAACCACAAAATGATATTTTTCCTAATTCAAAACAAGGTTAGTGTCCTCGTATAACTGCATTACTAGAGAGAGATTTTAAAGACAAGAATAAAAAAGAAGAAGCAAAGATAGAAAAGACGTCCACAAATACTTTAATGAATTTCTCAACCATGTCAGAAAATATGGACATCATACACCTTTTAAAAGTCCCAAGTGCATTGCACAACTCAAAAGACATTCTCCTATAAGCAAAAATACTATAAGGGAAAGTAAAAGTAGTTTTCTCTTAATCCTCGAGAGTTATGGGTATTTGGGAATACCCTAAATAACCATATAGAAAATAGTAGTAAGGATAACCTATTCAAGTATTTGATTGATAAAAGTTAAAGAGAAGTAATCTTTGCATGTTGCTTTGTTCAACTTTCGATAATCAATACACACACGCCAACTTGTGACAGTTCTAGTAGGAATTAATTCATTATTTTTATTAGATATAACTATCATACCTCCTTTCTTTGGAACAACTTGAATGGGGCTTACCTAACTACTATCCGAGATTAGATAGATGATGCCAACATCTAAGAGCTTTATGATTTCTGCTTTGACTGCTTCCTTTATGTTTGGATTTAATCTCCTTTGATGCTCAATTATAGGCTTGTAGTCTTCTTCCATCAAAATTTTATGCATGCACACGCTTGATTGATCCCTTTTAAATTTTAAATCAACCATCCTAAAGCCTTCTTATGCTTTTCTAGAACCTACAACAACCTTTACTCTTGATCGAGTGATAAGTGAGAAGAAATAATAACAGAAAAAGAATTATTCTCACCTGAAAATGCATACTTTAAATGGGAGGGAAGTCATTTCAATTCTTGTTTGGGTTGCTCATTCTCTTCCTCATTTTTTATGCTTTGAATATAAATGTTAATATCACCTTTATCAATATTCAATTTATCTTTAACATTCAAGGTGTAATTTACACAATCATCAATAACATTAATTCTAAAGCAACCATTAGAATCCATAGGAAGCTTACAAGATTTAAGAACATGAAAAATCACTTCCTCTTGACCTACTCTTAAAGTTTGCTTACCTTCATAAATGCCGATCAAAGTTTTTGCAGTTGCAAAGATAGGTCAACAAAGGATGAGGGATCTGTCTCTATCTTCATCAATGTCAAGGATAACAAAATCAATAGCAAAAATTAATTTACCTACCTTGATGAGCACATCTTCTACAATTCCCCTTGGATATTTGATTAATTAGTCCTCCATTGGTTTCAACTCCCCATCCCTAGCATCTTAAAAACTTCATAAGACAAGGAGATTCGGGGGTTCTTAGGCCGCCTTCAATATATAGGCTAGTTCATTTCATAATTAGCAAACACTTACAAACCGATCTTTAAGAAGTTAAAAAAAATGTCCTAAAGACTTGGGATGACTAGTGGCAAAAAGCCTTTAAATAAATCAAAGCATACCTACTCAACCCTCCAATTCTTTAGTCTCTAAGGCTTGGAAAACCACTTCTTTTTTATCTTTCAGTAATTGATAAAGTCATAGGAGCTATGCTAGCACAAGAAGTGTCAAATGCCAATAAGCAGAATGTCGTTTACTATCTGAGTAACTGCATGCTAGCTATGAAATTGAAGTACAGTAAAATCGAACAGCTATGTTTGGCTTTAGCATAGGCATGCACGAAGCTCCGGCATTACTTTTGCTTTTACACTACTCATGTTATTGTTGACTAGAGCCCCTTGAAATTCTTTATGGAGAGGTCAATTTTGGATAGTAAGATGGTGAAGTAGGCCATCATCTTTATAGCATTTTATCTGAAGTTTGTTGCAAAGAAGGCAATCAAGGGCAACGCGATAATAGATCACCTGGCGGTGTCCCCCTAAGATATAGAAGTGGCAGATATCAGATTTTTGAATGAAGATATCCTCTAGATCTAATCAGACCAGTGGAAGATGTATATTGATGGGGATATTTTAAATGTTTTGATTATGGGGTTGACACTTTTATAGGGGAAATGCTAACAAAAATTATCTAAAAGTTACAATTATGCATAATATACTCAGGATTACTTAAAAAACCCTAGATGATACTTAAGACAGTGATTAGGATTGAGCCAATAGTGTAAGTTAATCTTAGTTGCACGTTTGATGTCTTTCTCATCCATATAGAAGAGAAGAAATTGAATTGTCCAAGTTGGATAGTTTAGGACTATATATCAGTAGAAAAAGCGTGAAAATGATAAATTTTTATTGCTTTCACCTAAGTATATTTTTTGTTGTATCTTCTTATGATGTTCTCTAGATGCATAGTGGCTTTAATAAAGCACATTAATTGTGCATTTGGAGAACCATAGGGAGATACTATCAAAATTATGGCATTGAATAGTGTAAAAGATTTGTTTCACGTTGACTATTTAAGTAGATATTTCTAAATGTGCTAGGTTCGTACCAAATATTAAGGAAAGAGTTCTTGAATGTATTGGAATCATTTGTACAATTGCAATAGCTAATATGAGTTGCATGGATGGTAACAAATGGAGGTGTCCATGTAAGTATAAGAAGTGCCAAAAAAGAGCATCAAGGTACGTGGTTCGTGAAGCTTCACTTGGATAAGGAAGGACCCACCTAGCAGCAGTACTAGTAGAGGCAAAGGAGTTTTATTGGGATGAGTTTCAAGTACATTGTAATTAAATTAAAGTCTTCAATTACTTTAATATTGGTGGAAATATAATTATGTATGTCATAGGGTCTAATTCTTAAAAATATAAGTTTCACTTTTGAAGAAGTTATTTTGAAGATAACTTGGGAGAAAAGTGCACATATCGTTACATTGACTTCACATATAGCATACGAAAGTGCAAAAAGAAGTAGTAGTGAGTTCCTTAAGAGGTTTGGGAGGCCTGGCAGGAGGCATGGCATCAGCCAGATTTTGTGAGGAAGTGTGAAATTTATTCACAGAATAAGCTTAGTGAGATTGGTGGTCCAAGATTATGATCGTCAAGACACACTGGTGTATCCATCCACATTGCCAAGGTGACTGACTGTCTGGTAAGAAACATGACTCCAAAAACTATTGCTTAATATTTTATCACTAATGCAAATATTAATTTTGTTTTATTAAAATACAATACCATACAAGCTAAATGGATGGGTTATGAGCCTTACCTAATCGAAGTCTTCAAGCACACTGACACAAAGAACCATTTTTTTGGAGACCTTTATTGATAAGTGCGCGGTTAGCATTAATGTTAGCATACTTGCATTCTCTACCTACTTTCAAATGAAACATCTATTTAATTATTATATTGCATATTCTGTTTTTAGGAAAATTATCATACAGCTCAAGAGCGTGTGCTATCTTCACAGCCTGAGGCAGAACATGCGATTGTTGATGAGTTGTAATTATATTGAGAGGCCATAGGAGGCGAGAAGAAGAGGATGGTCTATGGGATTGGCTCGTAGGTAGCACACTACTATGCACACTCAAGTTGTGCCTTTACTAGCGCTTCCACACCAGCATGGGTGGACTCTAGGGAAGAAGAAATTCATATGTTGCATGCTCATCCTGACAAGCAGGAGTGGCAGGTGGCGAATCTTAGGGAGCATGTCACAAGGATGTTTGGTACACTAGCAACATATGCCTTTGTTGATCTGCATGCTTCATCTAATCCATCGAGTCAGCATCCTAGTGACACACCTACTGACCCTCTTGTTGACCCTCTTACTGACACTGGCTCTCCTGATATAAATACATTGGCCACTCAATGCCATAGATATGATTTTGGACCATTTTAGACTTATCTTCTTATATATGTGATTGTTTATGACATTTTTCTTTATGCTCCTGATATACCATTATTCGGCAAGTTTTGGCTGTTTATGTTTGTATATGATTTGATATGTATATATATGTTCTTCCAACAGGTGAATGACATTTAGTTTTTTGCAATTTAAAATTTTTTTTGGCCTATCAAACAAAGTTGCAACCAATTAGATACCACCCTAAAAATATTAATAATGCGCTCAGCGGCCACTTTGCGACTAATTGCCAACCACTATTAGCGACCGCTTTGCTACCGATTTGCAATTGTAGCATTATTACGATTAAATTGCCATCGATCGTCACAAGACCATTACAAGACCCAATAGCGACCGTCTTCCATTCATCTATGACCAATCTAGTCGGTCGCTCAATTGCAACCACCACCCATTATTAGGGACCCACTATCTTGCGATCGATTGCAAATGCTCATAAATCGATCGCAATCATGTGTTAGCGATCAATTTTTGGCAATATTAGTGACCGCTTTATCAGTCGCTATTTGCTATTTTTTTATGGTGTCTAGGACACACAAGTTACCTGTGTATTTTGCCAATTATCATTTTTCTACTACTTCATAGTCCACTTCCTGTGTTACTTCTCACCCTCTTCAAAAATATATTTCTTAAGATAGATTGCCTCCTGCTTATAAATCTTTTGTGCTCAAATTTCATCTGTTTCTGAACCAACCTCTTATAATCAAGCTACCTTGTCTGATCATTGGAAAGCTACAATGCAAACTGAACTTAATGCTTTAGAAGATAATAAAACTTGGGATATTACTCTTTTGCCTTCACATGTTAAGCCAGTTGATTGTAATCGGGTTTATAAAGTGAAATTAAAGTCAGATTGTTCCATTGACAAGTACAAATCCAGACTGTGGCTAAGGGTTATACATAGAAGGTTGGATTCGATTATTAAGAGACATTTAGTCCCGTAGATAAACACACCATAGTAAGGCTGTTTCTCTCTTTGGCAGCCATGTTTAATTAAAACTTGTCACAGTTGGACATCAACAATTCATTCCTTAATGGCGATTTGCTTGAGGAAGTTTATAAGGAGCTTCCACCAGGTTATGAACCTAAGGGGGAGTATAGTACTAATAATAATTCCAAATTGGTGTGAACTTAAAAGTCTTTATATAGGCTAAAGCAAGCATCTCATCAAAGGAATATTAAATTCACAGAAAGTCTGGTTTAAGTGGGGTTTACACAATCAAAATCTGACTACTCTTTATTCACAAAGCAATATGGTACTGATTTTGTTCGTTGCTTGTTTATGTGGATGATATGATCATAGGCAGTAACAACAAGTATTTGGTTGATCAATTAAAATCCAGACTTTGGTCATATTTCATGTTAAAAGATCTTGGCCATCTTCAGTATTTTCTCGGGTTCGAGGTTGCTACATCTAGTAAAGGAATTAATCTTTTTTAGAGGAAATATGTTTTGGAGTTATTGGAAGAGTTTGGCGTTTTGGGTGCTAAGCCTACTTCAATTTCTGTAGAAGTAAATGTGAAGTTCGCTCATTCAATTGAAAATTGCCTTAAAGATTCAGCTGTTTGCAGGCAAATTATTAGGAAGTTAATGTATATCACATTAACAAGACCAATGTATATCACATTGGTTCAATTTATGGATAAGCCAAAAATGGTCCTTATGCGAGCTGCTTTTAAAATTCTCAGATCCTTGAAAGGATCTCCAAGGTCAAGGACTATTTTTATCTACAGCATCTAAACCTGAACTTGTTGCATTTTCTAATAGTGATTTGGCTAGTTGCCCTGAAACTAGAAGATCATTGATAGGTTATTGTGTTTTCCTTGGCTTTTCTCTTATAATTAGTTGGAAGTCAAAGAAACAAAAAACTATTTCAAGAAGTTCAGTAGAGGTTGAATATAGATCCATGGCAGTTGTCACCTCTGAAATTCAATGGCCCATTGCATTATTGAAATTTTTAAAATTTTTATACGAGTACCTATTTCTTTGCATACTGACAGTATCATCTATTCATCTAGCTAAAATCCTAGTATTTCATGAGAGAACAAAACATATAGAAATTGATTTCCATTTCATTTGAGAGAAAGTATTACTCAGTACAATTAAGCCAATTTACTTAACGTCAAGTGAGCAGTTAGCAGATATTATTACAAAGGCTTTGGAATGTTTTCAATCAGTATTTGTTGAACAATTTGAACATTCAAAATATCTACACTCAGCTTGAGGGGGATTATCAAGCTATTCAAAGAGTCTTGCTAGATTTTGAAGGACTAGCCACTTGACAGTCCTAAGCAACCTGAGATAAAGAGAGATTAAAAGCTTCTGAACAAGTAGTTATCTAATGTAAATAGTTAACTGAATAGCTTAGTTACAAAATTAAGAAATTATATAGTTAGATTTTGAAATATATGATATCAGAAAATTCAATGAAAAATGTAGACGATTTTTTTTTTCAAAGGAAAAAATCTAAGCTGAGAATGGCAATCTACATAGAAATATTATATAAAAATAAAAACAAAGAGCCAATGTTAACGTTAGTTTCTCCTCTTATATTAAATCCTTTGTTCTTTAGATGCAAAGGCAAACAGTAATTTTTACTCGACTCATATTTATTAGGAAGCGAATATTTGTGCGGATTGATTTTCAAAGTTTGTTGCTTCTGTTTCTTTAGGACTATATATTTATCAAACACCTCCTTTTGGTCTCCTTCCATGGCAGCTTCATGATGTTTTTGTGTTGCACATCACTTTTCTGCGTGTTAGTTTTTCTTAATCTCTTATTATACAAAAAAAATAATTTATCATCTAAAACCTTGATGATTAATTGCAATAAACTATTAAAGTAACTAAAAAATTGTAATAAATCAATTTTTTCTCATTAAAATAAAATTAAGCTCAATTGAAATGAAAGGTAATTTATAATTTTTGATCAAATCACCTCAGAAAATTCAACAAATTAAAAATAGCTTATTTACAACTGAAAAATTCTCCTATCTTTTCTTTGGAATTATGAAATTAACGATGCTGATAAAGGTCCTCCTCTCAAGAACTATTTCTGAAACAAAATGACACACAGAGATGTGGCTGAGTTAGTTACATCAGAATATTTAAAGATTGCAATAATCAAGCCTAACCTGGCCACTCTCCTTGACTGTTACATCTCATGACTAACATATTGCAGCACCACTTAAGGATGCCTAATTTTTCCTAAACGTGGAAGAATCAAATCGAAACGGGGTTGATTGATTTCATTTAGTGAAGCATTTTCTTCTTTATTAAACCTGTTTATTAATTCTCAGAATTGGCGATCCTTTTGAAAAGGGATTAAAAAAAGGCCTCCAACATTGGCAAGAGTTTTTTAACTTGGAGTCACCACCCTCTCTAAGGAAAATTCTCAAATTAGTTGATTCGTTGGAATCGAATAACTCAATTTTAAACTAGAGATATGGTACAAGAGTTAGATACGATAATGGAAAAGTATTAGACATCCATATCGCCTGGTTAAATCGGCCTCTTCATTGTCCATTAATTCACAATGATTTAATATATAATTAACTAAATTGAGGTGTAGAACACTTTTTAATGCAATTTTTAGAAAATAATGTCAATCAAGCATTTTGTTGTAAAGCATTAAACAAACATGCAAAGAAAGGGGGAAAGGAGAAAAAATACAATCCACCCTCATCCCTTTAAAATTTGCCAACTAAACTAATTATTACATTTGAAACAATAATAGGAATCAAATTAGGACCCTTTACATTTAGCCAATATACAAAATTAAGACAAAGCAAATAAAGAGGCATCCATCTGATACAAACCACGTAAAATATTCATCCACGTGAGTAAAATAACAATAAGAATCATTCACAATGACAGAATGATGAATGTTAATGTTAGGATGTGCTAAGCTAAATTTAGATAGGTTAGATTAACAAAGACTAAAGAACATTAATGTAAAGTGCATGAATAGTAAATAATTGGGATTTAACGAATTGGAAAGTAAATGGCAGAATAATTAAGCATCACTATTTATCTTAGAATAGGATTTGAGTTTAAGAATTTGTTGTTCATCATTAGTGATGAATAGCATTGACTTTCATTGCCCATTTCCATTCGTTATTTGCTCATCTAGATCAAAAATGAGTTTTATGTGCTCTTTAAGCAAGAATGCTTAAGGGTTAACTCTATTGGATCTCAGAATCAAAGCATGATTATTGATTTTACATCATTTAGATTCTAAAATGAAGGTCTGTGAACCACTAAAAGTGGTGCACAAATCTTGCCTTGATCAGTAACTCAAAAATAAGCTATTGAAGCTGTCTGTGTAGAAGTGGCTCGAGGCACTAAAAGTGGCGTGCGCCACTTCTACTGTGGCTCGAAATAAGGCATGTGGCTCGAAACACGGCTACTCAAAAAGCTATTTTATGGATTGGTCACAAGTCTTGTTCACAACCAAACTTAAAGGAGCTGTCGTTGAGCACTAAAAGAAAGAAAAAGACAGAGAAAAAGTTTTAGGCTCTCAATTTACCTTGTTTTAAAGAAAAACTTGAGGTTAGATAAAAAAATGGCAAGAAACGCCCAAAAAACTTTGTTCTTTGACCAATAATCCGAGTTTTGTTTGATTGTTTGGTATTTTGAGAAAGATTGATTGCAAACTCACTTAAGTTCTTTTATAGAAAATAGTTCTCTCTTAACCCTAATATATGAACTTATTATAGATTTAGGTTAAGGGAGTTTTGTGAAATAAAATCGCAAGAGTTTTGTTAAGGCAATTAACTTTCCTCCTCTTTTTGCATTCCCCAACACCTCTATTTATAGGCAAATGGGGAATGTTGCCCTATTTTTAGGGCTTAGGTGTCAAGTGCCACTGGTGGGCCCCGAAAATAGGTCGGGCCCTACTTTCATGAAATCAGCACGAGTGGCATGCAAAATGAGGCATTGCACCGAGATGTGTTATAGGCATACTCATGATGCATTTTTGTGCCCTGTTTTGATGCGAACCCTAAAATTTGAAAATGACTCAATGAGTTACATTTCTTAAATTCAAATCATTGGTTTGAGAATCAAATTCATCGGATGTCTCAAACTGATTTTGTCACAAAAAAGTTATCATCACTGAGCCTTTCTAGGGCAAAAATTAAGCATTTACAGTTTGTCCCCACTGTGATGATATTTTGCTTTTAAAGCAAGATGTCATTAAAGTTTTAAGTAGACGCGTAAGTAAGAAATTCTTACCTGGTTTGCATTCTTTGAAGGGCTTGGATGGATGAAGTGCACCATTTTGGCAGCTTTGTTGATGTGAGTTGCTAGTTGGCGATTGTTAAGCGGACGAATTGTGCCATGGTGACTATTAGCAACTTCTGTGGCTATTTGTGCTGAGTGGCAGCTTTGATAAAATGCTGCATGTAAAACGGCGGCTTAAAGATGCCCACGGGGCCTTTAGATTCAAAATTCTCCACCGGGGGAGGTTGTCCTTTGGACGGTGAAGGGAGGATGAGATGTGCCATGGTGGTTATTGGCGGCTTCTGTGATTATTTGCACCAAATGGCGGCTTAAAGTTGCCCAAGGGTTTAGATCTGAAATCTCCACTATGAGAGGTTGTCCTTTGGATGGTGGTTGTTAGCTTCTTCTACACTATTTGTGCCAAATGGAGGATTTGATAAAATGTTGTGCACCAAATGACGGCTTAAAGTTGCCCAATGGGACTTTAGATCTGAAATACTTCACTGTGGGAGGTTGTGCTATGGACTGTGAAGGGCGGAGGAGATGCACCATGGTGGTTATTAGCCGCTTTTGCGACTGTCTGCGCCAAATGGCAAATTTGATAAAATGTTATGCACCAAACGATGGCTTAAAGTTGCCCAATGGTTTAGATCTGAATTGCTCCACTTTGGGAGGTTGTCCTTTGGATGGTGAAAGGCAGAGGAGATGTGTCATGGTGGTTGTCGGTGGCTTCTACGACTGTCTGTGCCAAATGATGGCTTTGATAAAATGTTGTGCTCCAAACGGTGACTTAAAGTTACCCATTGGGACTTTAGATTTGAAATGCTCCACTGTGGAAGGTTGTCCTGTAGATAGTGAATGGCGCGAGAGATATGCCGTAGTGGTTGTTGGCGGCTTTTGCGATTATCTATGCCAAACGGTAGCTTTGATAAATCGGGAATGCTCCACTATGGGAGGTTGTCACTGTGTGCGCCACTTGGGACGGCTTTGGTGCACCACCTGGGACGGCTTTTGGTGCCATGGGGGACTTTAATTCTGGAATGCTCCACTTTGAAATGTACTTATGAAATTTTTTGACAAGAAATAGGCTTTTGGCTAGTGATTAGGGTGAAAAATTCCATGATTAGGCCCAAAAAAGCTTGCATATGTGACATGTGATTTTGTATAAAAATGCGTGATTTTATGTGAACTCTTGTGAATTTGTGTGTTTGTGTGAATTTGTGTGTTTTTACGTTTTTGTGTTTTGTGTTTGCATAAAAATTTAAAATATCTGATTGTGTGTGATTTGAGTGATTATATGTGAAACATGTGACTTCAGATGGAAGTAAAATCAAGAAAACATACCTTTTGGTCTAAAGCTTTTATTTGCGACTGGCGGCGATGCCCCTACTTAGATGGTGAGTCGAGATGAGTTGTCGGCTAAGCATAAGAGCTGTGTCGTAGTTGTTGAGCCGAAAACCCTAAACTGGGCTCATTAAATCCATAAAGCTTATACTCAAGGATTGAAAAACCTTATAGGCTTCACTTTTATTTCTTGGCCAACTGTGTAGCCAGTGCCTATGAGGTCTCTGTTCAAGCTCCATTATTAAGAGAGGCTCCTTTGTTCGGTGACTTATATGACTCCCAAGGTGGAGGCAATTCAACACGTACCTTCGAGGTATTGTTTGTTCTTTGAAACTTCTTTTTATGTGCTTTGCCTCTGTTTACTCTTGAGAAGTCGTTTTATGGGCTATGCTCCTATTTATTCTTGGAAGCACTTTTTATGGGATTCGCCCCCATTTATTCTTCTAATTCCCTTCTATTGTGGGCTTCCCCTAACTTTGTTCTAAATTGCTTCTCATTATAGGCTTTGCCCCAACTTATTTCAAATTGCTCCTTATTGCAAGCTCTACTCCAATTTATTCTTTTGTGGTGTCTTGTTGTGGTCTCTACTCTAGTTTATTCTTTTATTGTCCCTTAATGTGGGCTTGCCCCAGTTTATTCTTTTATTGTCTCTTAATGTGGGCTTGCACCAGTTTATTCTAAATTTCTTCTTATTGTGGGCTTTGCATTATTTTATTGAGAACTGTATTTATGGGCTCTGCCCCTATTTATCCTCTACTTGCTTCTTATGATAGGCTTTGCCATATCTTATTCTTCAATTTCTTCTCACTATGGGCTTTGCCCTAGCTTATTATTAATTGCTTCTCATTATAAGCCTTGCCCCAATTTATTTTTCTATTGCCTCCTATTATGGGGGTTTGCCCCATTTTTATTCTTTGAAACTAATTGTGTTATGTTGTAGATCCATTGTCTTTCACAGATTTGGGTAGAAGATTTTAGGAGTTGAGCCAATTTTAAGAAGTGGCAAGAGTGATGCTTGTGAAAGCCACTATTGAGGATGCCCTGATCCTGTAAGTTTTAAAACAAAAACATTGTAAGAATTTTGACCATGATTTTGGTATCGGACTTTAGGAAATTTTGCTACAATTCCAATGGTGCAAAAATAAGCTCAATCGGATGTCATTCAGCCCTTGAATAGACCCTCGGAAGCTTGAAACCCTAAAATCAAAGGGTTGGGGCATTTCGCTAATCAGCCAAAATCGATGCCAATCATCCCAGCGCCAACTTCGATCTGACCATCACCGGGGCGACTGACCGGCTACAATCATGAGGTGGACGGTGCCGATCTGCCCTAGCTCAGCCACCTCCTTGCCTATAAATACCACACTCCCCCCTCAATCAAAACATCTCTTATTGCTTGATTGAGCGCTTCTTAAGCACCAATGAATCTCACTCTTACTTTTACAATTCTATGAACGTAGATTCTAACTTTACTCTTCTTCCTTAGTTGAGTTAAACCCGACTTGGCTCTCAAAAGTTGGTCCTTTTGACTTTCAATCACACTTTGACCTTCCTTAGGCTAAAGCTATTAGTTAGTTGATTCATTATTAATTAATCTAGAGATTAATTAATAATTCATCACTTAACGATATTATATAAGACTATAATACAGGTCCTCATGCCCTACCTTAGCTTTTATTGGAGGAAAACTCGACCTTTTTGGTCGATAAATAATTGTGGAGCTTCGATCCAGCTGCATCAGAAGCACAAGGCTACAATCACTAAACTCAAACCTTATCAACTAAGCCTAGTCTATTCGAAATCTTATCAATTGTCAAGCCTAATTTGTCTGGCATTATGCATGCTTTAAGCCCGGTCCACCCGGCAAACTAAGTCCGGTCTGTCTGGCAAAACCACAAAACCAGTTTTCAAACTAAGCCCAAAATCAGGTAGTACACCCTTCTAAGGCCACTCTAAGAGTGGAACCCTCCGAACCCTACCATCCTGATCGATAGTAGAAGTTTGTGCACCCTAAACCTCATACAAATGAGGTACAAAGGCATACTTAAAAATTTCAGACTAGGTAGCCGGCCTCCGAATGAATAGTACTGGTCAGGACTTTGGGGAATGTATTGTACGACCTAGAATCCTCGATAAACGAGGCTAGACTCGAGCTTCCCTCCAAATTACACACCTTTAATTTTAAAGCGCTATATTTCAGATATTGTCATGCATTATTAAGTATGTTCATGCATCAATAAATTGACATTCATTCAAAACAATACATTTGATTTTCAATTAGACTCAAACTCTTGATCCAATTAGCAAAGAAGCTGAAAAGCTAATCCCCGAACCCAATAATTCGAGACTAGTGCACTTTATCCATTATGGCACATTAAACGAGCTAATTGATAGCAATTTTGGCACGTGCACAAAATCGCAACAAGTAATAAAGAGTGAGTAGAGTATCGTCCCACGAAGATTGTATACCAAGTACCAAAATTATTTTAACCTACTATTATTTAAACGACAATAAAGAGGATATTTGTAAAAGTAAAGCAAAATAAACTAAAATAGTAGAAAAGAATTCAAATAAAAATATTTGATGAAAAGAAATCAAGGTTTAAAAGCTACTGGGGATATTGACTTCACTTAACTCTACCCAATTTATTTTATTAGTTTGTTAATTAATTTTAATTCTTCAAGTAGGGGAAACAACCCTAAAGTCACTAACAAGCTCTCTCGATGTATTGTTAGCTATTTTAACCCCGTCTAATTACCTATCTCCCAATAGTGCAACTAAACATGAATTAAATCATTAAGTTTTATGGTTTGTTCAAGAATTCATAACCTAAGGTCGTTAAATTATGAAAACCCCCCATGAGTTAAACCATATAGCTTCCGCATCAAGTTATTATTCTCATGTAATTTATTACCCTTTTCTTATCAAAGCCCCTTCTTCCAATAGTGATTAACGAAATAAATCAATCCAAGGGAGAAACTCTACCTGAAAGCATTAAGTTCAATAATAAATTATATTTCGAACAAAAAAAAAACAAATCTAATATCATAAATTGGAGTAGAAGTTAAGCTACATCAAATCCCTAGTATGAGAGTTTAGTTCAACATAGTAATTAAATAAAACTCAATTAAACTTGAAAATAATTCCATAAACAATAAGAATTAATGGAAATAAAACAAGATTAAAAGTTTAGAGATAAAAACTAGTCAAACAATAGCGTAGATGGCTCCCTTATTTTTTTACACAACTTGATTGCTTGAAATCTTGCAAAGAGAGAAAAACTAAGGAGAGAGTAGAACAAAGAGTTTAGAACTAAGATTCAATGATCCAACGATGCCCTAATTGCTGTAGTGATCTCTCTTTATATAGAATTCATAGGGTGTTTTCGAATCCGAGTAGGAAACTGATTTTAATTGGATTCCTTCCTGTTTAGGAGTCTTCTTTCATCAGGTTGGGCTTGAGCAATGCTTAAGATAAGCCCTTTTATTATTTTCATGTGGGCCCACGCATAGGCCACCCCCGTGTTTCAGATCTACACGGACTGAATAACTAAATTCGGCCCAGTTGAGTTTCCGTTTGGTGCCACGGCCGTGGCGTTGCATGGTCTGCCTGTGTACTTCCCTAACTTGTCCATGTTGAGCTTTAAACTTCAAGTTTCAACTCCAACATTTTTAATGCGAATTTTGGCTGTTTTTATGCTAAAAACCCTTTAAATCAAGCTTATCAAGAATCAAGGGAACTTAATTAAAAATATAAATAAATCTAAGTGAAAAACTAATTAAAGAAATTAAAAATACTAAAATTCCTAATAAAAACTAAGCTAAAAATAAAATGAAAATATGACCTATCAAAATTCCCTAAACCTAAACCATTGTTTGTCATCAAACAATAAAATTAAAACAAAACAAAACAAGCTTAATATGGTTGGGGATAATTATTCACAATCTTAAAAATATTAAAAAATTTATTAACATGAAAATAAATTAAGTATTTTCTATGCTAGCCATATTTTTGTAAAAATTCAAACTTTTAACAAAATACATTCCCTAGTATGAATATAAATTAACAAACAAGCTTCAACACCAATGATTGATCAAACTATGATAGATAACATATGAATTTTCATAAAAATTATTAACCTTTCAATAGTAGATGATGAGTTTAAATTCAACGTTCCCATAGGCAAAATTAGTTATCCCTTCTCCACAATTTTAAGTACTACACTATTATCAATATCAAAAGGTCTTTTACTAAGATTGTTATGGGGTTTGTAGGATTGATTTAGGTTAAGAGAAAGAAAATGGATATAGGATAACAAAGAGTGCAAAAAGTGTATAATATCAAGACTTTGATTCTATTAGAACATGTACCTTTATTTGTAACGGGAGATTATCTTGAAGTTTTTCACTAGCTCAATACTAGAGATGCTTGGCAAGGTTTCTTCATAATTCTTAAATAATCTCTTCCTTGCTTTAAGAATGATTTCCCCAAACTTGAATTTTTGATTGATTACTTTTTGGGATGCTTTTTTTTGAATTTTTCTAATTTTTCCACTTGCTAGTGTTTGAATGAACAATTACTCCCATTTTATTTTCTTGCTATGTTTCAATAAAATCAAATCTTTCAACTATACATGATTGCACTTGGGCTAAAAGTTAAAAATAGATTTAATGGCTAGGTTTTAATAGGGGTAAACAAAAACAATATTGGTTTATAGGCTTCAAATTGGTTGCAAGGGTTATAATTAACTTAGGGTAATCTATGCTAAAATATAGTTTAACAAAGAATGCCTAAATCATTTCTTTCTAATGTGAGCACTTTAAAAATTATCTCAAAAGAATTTTCAATTTTGTTCTAGGAATGCCAAGGTTAAATAACTTTAGTTCAAAACATACATATCGATCACAATAATTTCAAAAATGGGCATTTATGATCTTAAAAATGAATATTCAAACCAATGGATAGCATTAAGTTAAATAATTCAAATTTAAGCTAAAAAATGCTATAATAGAAAAACAACTAAATTTATAACAAGTTATTAGATTATGATAATTTTTAATCTCACTTATAATTATTCCAACCAAATTAAACTAATAAAATAGCAAAAATTTTTCCTTCCCCAACTTAATCTAGCACATTGTCCTCAATGTGAAAAATCAAATAACTCCCCAAACTCGAATTCACACCTCAACACAAAGTGTAAGAATTATGAAATAAAAATGAGCTAAGAACCTCTTACCACCATTGTATTGAGCAATACAATTAAAATTTAAGGAATATGAAAACATGGAATCCAATGGCTAAAAGCTAAAAAAAAAGGAGAAAATCAATTAAAAAAGCAAAAACAATCGCGTGCTGGTGTGCCATGGGCGTGGCACATCCCACGGCCTAGGCGTGGCACATCCCATGGCCTGGGCGTGGATTATGCCACGAGCGTGGCACATCCCATGGCCTAGGCGTGGACCTTCCTAAAAGTCCCTAGAAAGCTTGCCTGGACGCCACGACCGTAGCAATTTACACGACCAGGCCGTAGAGTCTCCTAAACCTCACTTTTACATCTTTCTTTTAGCACTTAAATACCACGACCGTGGCTTTTTACACGGCCAGGCCATGGACTCCTCTGAATCTTAGCATATTTTAGCGTTTTTAAGACCACGGGCATGGTGTTTTACACGGCTAGCCCATGGACTTTCCTGAGTTCAGTCCCTAAGTACCTAAAAAACATAGAAAACAATTCTTTTAAGTTTGTTGAATACAAATAGATCGTAAAATCATTCTAACAAGACAAATTAAAGTCACAATTAAAAACATACTAAAAAGAAAAATTTATTAAAAGCCAAAATAAAATATGGATTGTCTCCCACAAGCGCTTTTGTTTAACGTCGTTAAGCTCGACTTTTGAATGGAAAACTTTATGGAGGCTTTGAGTGGCTTGAAAATTTCTTCATCATAGTCTTAGGCAAACATTCAGTCGCTCTAATTTCTTTAAACATGAAATTTGGCCAACCTAAAGTGTACATGTGCTTTTTCAAATCCTGCAACAACTTTGTTTCTTGCTCATTAGATAAGAGAGATGAAATCACAATCGGAAAATAATTTTTCTTACCTAAATATGCATATTTCAAATAGCATGGAAGTTGTTTCAATTCAAACTTAGGAGGTACACTTTGCTTTTAGTTTTGGAATAATAAATATCAATGAATGCAATAGATTGCTTCTTATTTTCCTCAAATTTATCTTCAAAATTAGCACCATGCAAAGTATTTTTCAAACTTTCATCAATATCATTGATTCTAAAACATTCATTATGATTCATAAGACAGTTGCAAGATTTGAGAATATCAAAGGTTACCTCTTCTTTCCCTACCCTCAAAGTCAACTTACCTTCATAGACATCAATTAATGCTCTTGTGGTAGCAAGGAATGGTCGCCTAAGAATGAGAGAACTTTCACTATTTTCATTAATGTCAAGTATAACAAAATCAATGTGAAAGATAAACTTACCTACTTTGATGAGCACGTCTTCTACAATTCCTCTTGGATATTTAATTGAATGCTCCGGCAATTGTAGAGACATTCTTGTAGGCTTGAGATGCCCCAACTCTAACTCCTTGAACACTTTGTGAGACGTGAGATTTATACTTGCACTCAAATCGGCTAAAGTTTTATCAAAATCAAATTTACCAATAGTGCAAGGTATAGAGAAACTCCCAGGGTCTTTTAACTTTGGAGGCAATTTATTTTGAATGATTGCCCTACATTCCTCCGTCAGCATTTCCGTTTTCTGAGCATCAATCTTTCTCTTTTTTGCAAGAATTTCTTTTAAGAACTTCGCATAATTAGGCATTTGAATGATAGCTTCTAAAAAAGGAATGTTAATGTGAAGTTTTTTAAAAACACTAAGAAATTTAAAGAAATTCTTATCTTCTTTAGACTGCTTCAGCCTTTGAGGAAAAGGAATAGGTGGCACATAAGGCTTGACTTCTCTTTTCTCTTCAAGATTGATGATGGGGGCTTGACTTTCTTTCTCGGTCTCCTTTTCTTTTTCTACTTCTTTACTTGGTGGATCTTCTAATTGCTTTTCATTCCTCAAGGTAATTGCCATCACTTGCTCTCTAGGGTTCCTCTCAGTATTGCTAGGCAATAAACCTTGAGGTCTATTAGCCATCATGTTTGCCAATTGTCCCATTTGCACTTCCAAATTCCTAATTGCTACTTGTTAGACTTTGAAATTCTCCCGAGTTTCATTCATGAATTCCATGTGAGATTTAGAGAGAGTAATAAGAAGATCATCGTGAATGTTTTCCTCTCGAGGAGCAAAACCTGGTGGTGCATTCAAGGCATTGTTTGGATTCCCATAAGAAAGATTAGGCTGATTCCTCAAACTGTTATCATAAGAGTTAGAATATGGGTAATTCTTCCTTCCTTGATTCCTAACATAGTTGACTTGCTCTAAAGTTTGTGGGTTTAAAGTATCCAACATGCATTCTCCAACTCCATGTTGACCACTACACTTGCCCCAAGCTTGCACAATAGAATTAATAGAATTAGTAGTCAACAAATCTAACTTTCTTACCATATTATCCACCTTGGCATTAAGCGTGGTTATGGCATCAATCTCATAGATTCTTGCAGTCTTTTTCCTTTCGAAAGTATTTTGATAATGGCTATTCCTCGCCATCTCTTCTATCAAATCATAAGCCTTATCAATCCCTTTCCTTTCAAAAGATCCTCCAGCAGCTGCATCCAAAGTAATCATTATGTTTGGAGATAATGCATTATAGAAAGTTTGTACCTATAACCACTTAAGTAGAGCATGAGGTGGGAACTTTCTCAACAGGTCCTTGAATCTCTCCCAAGCTTCATACAAGCTCTCTTGATCATGATGGGCAAAAGTTATTATCTCATTGCGCAACTTGGTGGTCTTTGAAGATGGAAAGAATTTTGCCAAGAATTTTTTAGCTAACTCTTCCCATGTAGTAAAACTTCTTGCAGGGCATGATTGTAACCAAGCACGTGCCTTATCCCTCAAGGTAAAAGAAAATAATCTAAATCTAATAGCATCCTCAAAAAATCCATTTTGTTTAAAGGTATCATAAATCTCTAAAAAATTTGTGATATGGGCATTTGGATCCTCACTAGGTAACCCTCCATATTGGATTGAGGTAGATAACATTTGAATAATGGCAGGTATTATCTCAAAATTGTTGGCTTCTACCCTAGGCCTGGTGATATTAGAGGTGGTTCCATTGAGAGAAGGGGTAGTATAATCACGCAAAGTGCGAACAGGATTTCTCCGATTTTCCTCCATCTGATGTTGTAATATCTCTTCTTCCTCTTGCTCCACTAAATCATGAATTTTAGCTTCCAATCTAGCCATGGTTGATTGCCTTCATTGTTCACACTCTTGATTCCTTTTTACAGCGTTTTTCCTTCGACAAGTCCTTTTAATTTCTGGATCAAAAACTAAAGGTTCAACCCTTTGAGATCGTCTTTGCATAAACACCTAAAAGAATCCTTAAAAAAATTAAAATAACAGAAAAATAAAGGTCTAAATTAATAGTAGATTAATTAGTATTAATATTGGTAATGTCAATCCCCGGCAACGGCACCGAAAACCTGATAGTAATTTTCGCAAGTGCACGAAATCGCAACAAGTAATAAAGAGTGAGTAGAGTATCGTCCCATAAAGATTATATACCAAGTACCAAAATTATTTTAACCTACTATTATTTAAATGACAATAAAGAGGATATTTTAAATGACAATAAAGAGGATATTTGTAAAAGTAAAGTAAAATAAACTAAAAGAGTAGAAAAGAGTTCAAACAAAAATATTTGATGAAAAGAAATCAAGGTTTAAAAACTACTAGGGATATTGACTTCAATTAACTCTACCCAATTTATTTTATTAGTTTATTAATCAATTTTAATTGTTCAAGTAGGGGAAACAACCCTAAAGTCACTAACAAGCTCTCTCGATGTATTGTTAGCTATTTTAACCCCGTCTAATTACCTATCTCCCAATAGTGCAACCAAACATGAATTAAATCATTAAGTTTTATGGTTTGTTCAAGAATTCATAACCTAAGATCGTTAAATTATGAAAATCCCCCATGAATCAAACAATATAGCTCCCTCATCAAGTTATTATTCCCATGTAATTTATTACCCTTTTCTTATGAAAACCCCTTCTTCCGATAGTGATTAACGAAATAAATTAATCAAGGGGAGAAACTCTGCCTGAAAGCATTAAATTCAATAATAAATTATATCTTGAACAATGAAAAACAAATCTAATATCATACATTGGAGTAGAAGTTAAGCTACATTAAATCCCTAGTATGAGAGTTTAGTTCAACATAGTAATTAAATAAAACTTACTTAAACTTGAAAATAGTTCCATAAATAATAAGAATTAATGGAAATAAAATAAGATTAAGAGTTTAGAGATAAAAACTAGTCAAACAATAGCGTACACGGCTCCCTTGATTCTTTACACAACTTAATTGCTTGAAATCTTACAAAGAGAGAAAAACTAAGGAGAGTAGATTAAAGAGTTTAGAACTAAGATTCAATGATCCAACGATGCCCTAATTGTTACGGTGTTCTCTCTTTATATAGACTTCATAGGGTGTCTTCGAATCCGAATAGGAAACTGATTTGAATTGGATTCCTTCCTGTTTAGGAGTCTTCTTTCATCAAGTTGGGCTCAAGCAATGCTTAAGATGAGCCCTTTTATTATTTTCATGCGACCCATGCATAGGCCACGCCCATGTTTCAGATCTACATGGGTTGAATAACTAAATTCGGCCCAGTTGAGTCTCCAGTAGGTGCCACGGCCGTGGCGTTGCATGGCATGCTCGTGTACTTCCCTGACTTGGCCATGTTGAGCTTTAAACTTCAAGTTTCAACTCCAACCTTCTTTGATACGACTTTTGGCCATTTTCCTACTAAAAACCCTTCAAATCAAGCTTATCAAGAATCAAGGGAATTTAATTAAAAATATAAGTAAATGTAAGTAAAAAACTAATTAAAGAAATTAAAAATATTAAAATTCCTAATAAAAACTAAGCTTAAAATACTATAAAAATATGACTTATCACTAATCACGAGGTTTTTACCTTATATTTTTTTCGCAAATAAAAACAAATTAAGCTGACGACTCTAACACTCCACATACAGTCAAAGCACTCAAAAGAGTCATTCTGACACCACTTAAAAGCACTAAACTGATCCATATAACTAACAAATTGGTAAACGGACCAATCAAGCAAAAAAGGAACCATAGGGGAGCTCCTCCCAATTTTTTCATGATGAACTAACCAAATATTCCCATTTAGAGAGGCTCCACCCTGTTGTCCCTTTCCCACAGCGCCTGGGAGACGGCTCATAGGTTAGCGACTCCACATGGAGCTTTAAATTTTTTTTCAAAATAAAAATGCAGTATGAGGATTACTAAGTAGGCTTTGGATCTCTAGTTTGGGTCTAAATCGAAAATCACCTTTACATGCATTCAGATGCATCATTTGGGATCTTTTTCTGTCATTAGAATTAAGCAAACCGAGTTGCTATTATCACTTAGGTGAAATCTTCCTTAGAGCTGCCCCGGGTCGAGAATGCTGCTCACTCATTTAGCACACCTCAGTTCCTTACGATACAGTAAAGGGTTTGGCGTACCAATCGTTCCATTTGATACGACATGGTCAAATGATGAGGTATATACAACTCTAGCGAATAGACCTTTAAACAAATCCACCAAAAGCATATAGTGAGTTTATATCCAAACCCTAGGATTATATGCACCCTACATTATGAAACCATTTTTAGTATAACATTCATGTACTCACATATTACATGTTATAGACCAAGAGTTAAACACCAATCCAGTGGTGAACCAATATACCAATCCAATGGTAAACCAACAACCAGTCTAGTGGTAAACCAAACACCAATCTAATGGTAAACCAAACACCAATCTAGTGGTAAACCAAGCACCAACCACTAGTAAACCAAACACCAACAAGTGGCAAACCAAACACCAATCAATGGTCAACCAAACACCGATCCGATGGTAAACCTAACACCAATCAGTGGTAAACCAAACACCAACCAGTGGTAAACCAAACACCAACCAGTGGTAAATCAAACGCCAATCCAACTATGAACCTATACACCAATCCAGTGGTAAACCAAACACCAACCAGTGGTCAACCAAACATCAATCCTATACACCAATCTAGTGGTGAACCTATACACCAACAAGTGGTAAACCAAACACCAACCAGTGGTAAACCTAAAATACCAACTAGTGGTAAACTTATACACCATCTAGTGGTCAACAAAACATCAAACCAGTGGTAAACCCAAACACCCATCTAGTGGTCAACCAAACACTAACCAGTGGTAAATCTAAAATACCAACCAGTTGTAAACCAAACACCAATCAATGGTCAACCAAACTCTAATCCAGTGGTGAACATATACTCCAATCTAGTGGTAAACCAAACACCAATCCAATGGTAAACCTAAAATACCAACTAGTGGTCAACCAAACACCAATCCAGTGGTGAATCTATACACCAATCCAGTGGTGAACTAAACACTAATCCAATGATAAACCAAACACCAATCTAGTTGTAAACCTAAAATACCAACGAGTGGTAAATCGAACACTAACCAGTGGTAAACCTAAAATACCACTAGTGGTCAACCAAACACCAATCCAGTGGTAAATCGAAACACCCATTCTGTGGTTAACCAAACACCAACTAGTGGTAAACCTAAAACACCAACCAATGGTAAACCAAACACCAACCAGTGGTCAACTAAACACCAATCTAGTGATAAATCTAAGCGCCAATCCTTACCAAAAGCATCATAACCTAACCTGAGCACCTCAGATTACTAAAAGCGTTAAACCCAACCTGAGCACCTCAAATTATCTAAAACTCTCAAACTAGACCTAAGCACCTCAAATTATCCAAAAGCCTCAAACTAGACTTGAGCACCTCAGATTATCCAAAAGCCTCAAACCCAACCTGAGCACCTCAGATTATCCAAATGCCTCAAACTTGATTTGAGCACCTATAATCCCTAAACTGAGGGCAATGCCCGAGTCATGCCATCAAATGTTAGCTCATGCATTATGTCCTCTTATCCAAAGCCTCAAACTTTACTTGAGCACCCTAAATTATCTAAAGCCTCAAACTTGACCTAAGTGCCTCAGATGATTCAAAAGCTTCAAACCCAACCTGAGCACCTCTATTCCCTAAACTGGGGGCAATGCCTGAGTCATCATCAAAACTTGGCTCGTGCATTGCTTCCTCCTTACCAAAAGCCTCAAGCTTAACCTGAGCACCTCAGATTACCATAAAGCCTTAAGAAATGCTTAAGCACTAAATATCCTTAAACTAGGGACAATGCCCGAGTCATGGTATCAAATCCTAACTTAAGCATTCATTCCTCCTTACCAAAAGTCTCAAACCTGACTTGAGCACTTTTGCCTGCACGGAATCTCAAAAACTGACCTATGTCACCAAACCCCAGTAGTGTGTGCTTCTGAGAACCCCTACAATAGCTGTATACTATGCCACTCTCTTGTTTGCTTCCACTAGAGAACAACAATGATGATGGCTTTATATATTAATTTTAGAGCATTGATGAAGAAATGCTCTGAGAATAGGAAACCCGCTTCTGAACAATGTTGACTGAACAAAATAACTCCCTCTAGAATACCATCACCACTTAGAGAGACTATTATAGACACTCAATTTTTGCTCCCAAAAATAGACTCGTTGATGATAGCATGTACTGCTAAGAAGAGGTTGAAGCATCAAGGAACTTGATCCCGAAGCAATGATCCAACTTTAAGAAGTGCAACTCTTAGCACCTTTTTCATATTTTTTGCAAAACGGGACCCATAAGCTCATCTCGGGTTCACTCAAGATGCTCCCCGGTGTCCTAAGGCACTCTGTGCATCACCCAAAATCAGGTCAGTTTGCTGGTGTGGCCCACAATGGCCCTAGTGGGGCCCACTTGTAAGGGCCATTAGGGATCCTTAGAGGGCCCATCAGTGGTGATGACATTTCTTATGGTAGAACGAGTTTGGAATGTCCAATTGATTCAATTCTTAAACTAGTAATCCTAGGGTAAGAAATCATATCCATTGGATCGTTTTCACGTTTTTAGGATTTGTGCAGAAATAAGCTCTAAAAACGAGTCCTGAGTAAACACAGAATAAATTTTCATGACTTACATCGATACACGTACCATATGAACCAATTTCATGAAAACTAAAAACCAAGTCATTTGTGGGCCCCATCAATGGGGCTCACATGCCACATAGGCAATAAATAGTGCCAGAACACCCATTTGCCTATAAATTCATCTCTAACTCTAGGGTTAAAGGGTTGTCATTTTCGCTGGTTGGGCACTTTTTGGTTTGAGCAATTGTGAATTGAGGGAGAATTAAGAACACAAACAGAAAAATAATAAATCAAACACAAAAATCAAATCAAAAACATAATCTAAACTCAATTTCTTCGCAAAAATCTCAAGAGTTTTCTTAGTTTGATTGTGTGAGAGACTATTTCTAGGATAGTCAATGACTTTTACACACACAAACATTTCTACAAACGAAATCAACACACAAACTTGGATCATCTTCAAGGATCAAGTGTTCTTGAGGTGTTCTTCATCAAACTTCAAGCAAATCAATAGTTTTTCTTCAAAATAAGGTAACTGAGAATCTAAACTTCCTCTCTTGTGTATTTCTATTTCATTTTGGTGTTAAATCATTAGAAATTGAGTTATTTATTAGAGGAACCCACAAAAACTCGATTTCGCTAAAATCTACGGCTTTTTGGGCTGATCTAGAGCAAGGAAGTCGCAACTGATGCAAGGAACTTGCATCTCGAGCAAGGCAGATGCAGCTGACTCACACAGAATCACACCAGTTGCAACTGACTCGAGTCAGTTGAGCCGAGAAATCTCCCGATTTTTGGTTTTCGTTCATTTTCAATCTTCTAATGTTTATGGACTCTTGTTACCTTGGCATGGGATGAAAATCACTTTTAATGGTGTGAGATCATTAATTCAAAACCAAAATCATCAAAACATTGGGTCATTTGTGAGAGAAACCTGCAAAAATCCATTTTTGCATAAATCTGCAGATTTCTAGGGTGATTACCATAAGCCAGACGTATCCGGTGCAGGGCACTTGATTTTGGTGTGCACCAATTGCAACTGGCTCACACCAGTTGCATCTGGTTCTAGCTACTTGATCCCAGAAATCTAGAGATTTTTGGTTTTCTAACCTTTTTGGGTTTTTTTACGTTTATGAACTCCAATTACCTTGGTATGGGATGAAAGTCACTTCCACTGGTGTGAGAACATTAACTCAAAAGCCAAATAACTTAAAAAATACAACATCATGCCTAGATTCTGATGTCAAAGTGGGTTAAGGCCTAAGGGTCGAAAATCCATGCTTGATCCGGATGAGTATGTTAAGGATTTTAATCTTGTTTCTTGCAATGATTTGTGAATTTTGTTCATCTAACAAGGTGAACATTGTGATCATGAGCTTGAAACAATATTAAAATTGTTATATTTTTATTTTTGTAATTATTTATTTTTGCACATTTAATTATTGTTCCATAATATAGATATATTATATATTGTTCATCTAACTCACTAACAACTCTAACATTTCTGACAATAATTTATATTTTGCATTTTATTAATTATTATTTATTTTGATCAATTTATTTTATTGTTGAACTAATATTTGTATTTTGATGATTTTTGACTAGTTTTTGCATTTGTCATATTGTTTAAATGTGTGAATGTGTTATAATGGTTGAATATAGTTATTGTAATTTCTTAGTTTAATGTAATTTATTCAAGAAGTTTGTAATAATTCTAATTCTATTTATTTGCATTAACTAAAGGGAAAATGGGAATATGTAAGGGAATTAATGGGTAGAATGTATGTTAGGAGGGTTGTAAATCTTTTCTCCTCCTTTTTCTTTGTGGATGTTTAAATTTTCATGCTTGATGAATGATTTAGATGATGATGATATGTATGTTTGACATGTTTTCAAAAATTGCATAAAAATATTTTGCATCTCAATTTAGATTAATACCGTAATTAATAAATAACGAGTATTTCAGACAACTAGGAGGCCGGTTTAGACCAGGCAGAATGGGTGCCTAACACTTTTCCATTTCCATACCTAACTCCTGAACCCATTCTTGTTAAAACCGAATTAGTTAGTTCCAATGAATTAATTAATTTGAGAATTTTCCCTACTTTAGTGAAATAGGGTGGCGAGTCCAATATTTTCAAAACCTTACCAAAATGAGGAAAAACTTTTCTGAGGATAAAAATGGGATTGGATAAAATTATTATTTTGAATTAAAATGAACCAAACTCGTTTAATTTAGTTTACTCGAGAAACTCTTGAGAAAACCATAAGATGTTGCGCGAAAGCCACGTCATCCTCAACTATCCTCGTGGAAGTAAGGACCTTGATAACTGAGTGTTAGAATGGCAATGCTCCAAACTAAGCTGGTGGATCTAGTGAACAACATATCTTTCCACCAAACAACAATCAAACTGCCTGAGGATCAGTTCCTAAAATAGGGGTCACTTCTAATGCCATCACCACCATGAACAAGACAGGGGATGTTCTGCCACTCTAGAAGTCAAAAAGATGATGGAGAAGATGGACTCCTTCGAAAAATTTCTCAAGAGCATAAAGAAGTATGGGGACCTTATTGATGTAGACTCTCTCCTACTCTTCCTAAAGGCTAGGTTTCTTGACAAATTCAAGATGCCTACCATGGACAAATTTGATGGCACCACATGCCCCAAGACTCATCTCAAGATGTATGTGGGTTCCCTCACTACCCTTAGTGTAAGCAACAAGCTCCTTGCCAGGTTATTCTAGCACTCTCTTACTAGCACCACTCCTCGCTGGATTGTTGCCCGAGATAATGCCAAAAAGAAAACATAGGGTGAGATCGGTAATGCTTTTAACCAGCAATACCACTACAACGTGGAGGTTGACATTACCAAAAAGGACTTGGAGATCACTAAACAGGGAGCTCAAGAATCCTTCTCCTTGTTCCTTATAAGGTGGAGAGGCAAGGCAGCCCAAATAGAGGACTTGATCTAGTTAGGCCAGATTAAAGAGGATCAAGCTTCTTCCTCCAGATACAAGAAGCCACAACCCAGTTATCATGTAATTCATCCTGTCCCTCAAAAAGGTGATGAGGTGGCCAATCTGACTAGCCGAAGACAACTTCCTCCTCCGCCACCAAGACCAGTTGCTCAACTAGATCCAGTCAGGCCAGTCATGTAACTTCACGAATCTTAGGGTTCCCCTCTCATTCATCTTTCAAAAGGTTGTGGATAGTAAGATGATACAACCCTTATTACCAAGACCCCTACCTAATCCTGTCCCAAAATAATATAACCTACACTCTTTCTGCTCTTTGCACCAAGGACCTAGGTACAAGATGGACAACTGCAAAACCCTAACACATAAGATCCAAGACCTAGTAGAGAGTGGTCAGATACTCCTTATTCCACCCTGACTGAACATAAACACTAACCCACTCCATCATCGCCAAAATAACATCCACATGATCCATTAAGAGCTAGATTCTGACTTGGCCTCTCTGATTCACCCTATTATAAACAACTCATGCTGCATCATAGACTTGAATGATGTACTTGAGAAAATCAATGTCATCACCCGGAGTGAGAGACAATACCCATATTCTCCTCCTAAAGCTCTACCGACCTAGCCATCTTAGTCAAAGACATGCCTAATTCTAGCTCTAAACCATAACCTGAGAATTTAGTCTTAGAGTAGGTGAAGAAGGCCAAGGCTAACATCTCCATATGGGGGTTAATTCAATCCTCCTTTGTGTAGCGCTAAGCTCTGGTTAAGGCTATGAATAAGTGTTAGACAAATGTTGATATCACTCCTAAGGCATTAGTAGCATCCATTACAAGGAATCCCCTAGCGTTGGCTCTTTACTTTTCAGACCATAAGATCCCTACTAGAGGAGATCACAATCATGCCTTGCACATCATAGTTCAAGCCAAGGGTAAAATAGTACCTATGGTTTTGGTAGATAATGGGTCAACTCTGAACTCTGTCCCCTGAAGATACACAATTGCCTAGGCCTAACTACTGAAGATTTTATGTCATCCGATCAAATAGTGAGGACATATGACAACACAAAACATGAAGTATTCGGCATGGCCGATATAGAGGTCACAATCGGGCCCGTAGTCATGACTATCCCCTTTCAGGTAGTGGATGTCCCACTTGCTTCAATTTCCTTCTGAGAAGACCGTGGATTGATAAGGTTAAAGCAGTAGCCTCCTCTTTACACTAGAAGTTGAAGTTTCTATAAGGAAATGTAGTGGTAACAATAACTTGGCTGGAAAATTAGACATTCTTTCTTTAACTTTGCTTTTGGAAATCTAGCTAAAACCAGCAGTCTACCCCCTATCCAGCTTCTCTTTCGACAGAATTGGGTAAAGAAATCTTTCTAATGGATTTTGACCCCCATAGTAACCCTCCAGTATCTAACCTGCTAAAAGTCATGTATAATATTTTAGGAATAGAACTAGGTTGTAACCAACAAGGTATGGCCTCTTTCACTAAGTATCCGACTGCTGAACCTCCTTTTGGTCTTGCATGCCAATAGATGAAGACTAAGAGAAGGTGGGAGATGCCAAATAGAAGGCAAGAATAAGAGGTGAAACAACGGACATCCTAATGCCCCCATATTTCCAAACCCTTAATGGTTACCTTATCAGAGAAGGGGAATCTGAATCCTATTACTTCTTCTAAGAACCATGGTATAGTCCTTTAGTCAAAAAACTGATTCCTGATTTTGAATTTTCTTTGATGTTAGGTTGTCAGTTGAAGACCGTGCGCCTTTTTTTAAACTTCAAACTAATTGGGAGGACAATATGGAGACATCCCTTTTGACTTGTGCATGATTACCGATTAAGTGGAAGTAGACCCTACAAGCCTCATACAACCTATCCAAACACCTCTTAAAAATTGGTACTTGGAGAAGCGTATAGAGCAATCTACCTTCTGTTTACCTAAACCTGAGTCTGAGTCACAAATAGAACTTGAGTCAAGGTCCAGTATAGTGTCTAGTCTAGAGTCTTCTAAGTCTTTTGAGTCTTCTATCTCTTCGTTGTCTAAGTTAGGGGACCTCTTTATCGAGCTTAATGCAAATGCTGACCATGGCACTTTCATCACTAATAAAAATTTTCAATTTTCTTGTTACCCTTTCTCCACCCTAAATGAGATTACTAGAAAAATAGAAAAGGAAAAGGAAAAAGAATTAAAAATGATAAAGAAATTAATATTGGCACAGAAAATGAACTAAAGCATACATTTATTGTGCATGAATATGATTATAAATAGGAGTTGACAGAACTCATTAAGCATTCTTCAGATTGCTCTACATGGACAACCAGTGATATGACTGGTATAGATCCAGACATTATTGTTCATGAGATTCCTATATATGATCACATCAAGCTAGTGAAACAGAAACTCTAAAGATAAAAACCAGAGATCTCCCTCAGAATCAGAGAGGAAACAATCAAGCTATTAGAAAACTACTTTATGAGGCCATTGACTATCAAACATGGTTAGCCAACAAGTGTCAGTTCCTAAAAAAGATGGCAAGATCAGAATTTATGTCAACCAAAGAGATCTGAACAAGACCTGCCCCAAGGATGCTTCCCACTACCATATATTGACTTACTTGTTGATTGAATGGCAGGGTCTAGTGTGATTTCAATCACAAATTTGTATGTAAGGTATAACAAAATACCAATCAACCAACCTGATAAGTTGAAGACTTCATTAATCACAGAATGGGATACCTTTTGTTATAGGATGATGCCATTTGGTTTGAAAAATGCTGGTGCCACTTATCAAATGATGCCTACCATGATCTTCCATGACTTGATGCACAAGAACGTAAAGGTTATGTTGATGACATGGTTGTCCACACCAAGGACGAACCAAGACACTTAATTTCTCTTGACCAGTTCTTTTCCAGATTTTTCCAGTACAACCGAGGCTTAATCCCAGCAAATGCCTCTTCGGAGCTCCAACTGGTAACTTCCTAGGCTATATGGTTTCTAAGAGAGGTATTGATATTTATCTATCAAAATCTAAAGCCATTATCGAGATACAACCTCCTAAAATAGAAAAGGAGATAAGAGAGTTCTTAGGCCACCTTCAGTACATCAACCAATTTGTTTCACAATTAGCAAATACCTGCGGGCCGATCTTTAAAAAACTGAGGAAAGATGCGCCGAAAGCTTGGGATGACCAGTGCTAGAAAGGCCTTGAACATATCAAAGCATATCAACTCAATCCTCTGGTTTTCCAGCCTCTGAGAATTAGGAAACCACTCCTCCTTTATCTATCAATGACAGATGGAGTCATAGGGGTTATTTTAGCAAAAGAAGCACCAAACTCTCACAAGGAGAATGCCATTTACTATATCAGTAAGCAGATGCCAGAAACAAAATTGAGGTATAGCAAGACCAACAACTCTACCTAGCTCTAGCATGGGTCTGCACTAAACTCCAGCATTACCTCTACTCTTACACCACTCATGTCATAACTGATCAGAGTCCCTTGAAATTCCTTTAAAGAGGTCGATTCTGGACAATAAAGATGGCTAAATGGGCTACCATCTTTGCACTTTTGATCTAAAGTTTATTGTAAAGAAGGCAATTAAAGGCAGTATGATAGCATATCACTTAGTTGTGTCTCTCAATGATGCTGATGTAGCAGACATCAAATTCTCAAATAAAAACATTCTCCTGATCCAAACAAACCAGTGAAAAATTTATTTTGATAGGGGCACCAACCATTAGTGTTATGGCATCTGCATGGTTATAGTCACTGCAGACAGGGAACGACTACCCTTCAGTATTAAGCTGACATTCCAGGTCACTAATAAGAAGGAAGAATATGAAGCAGGTATAGCCAGATTAGAAGCAGCTCTAAGTATTCAGATCAGACGCCTTATGGTTTATGGAGACTCTATCCTGATAGTCTCTCAAGCACTGAAGAAACAGAAGATCAAAGAATAATATTTGGTCCTGTATCTCCGACGCCTAGATTATTTAGGTCAGCAATTTGAGGAATTGTCATTCCACTACTTACCCCAGCCTAAAAACTAGTTTGCCGATGCACTGACTACTCTTGCTTCCATGTTGATGCCAACTCTGATATGGTCGTCCGGCCCCTGAATATTCAAATTCATCAATAACTAGCCTGTTGCTATAATCTTCAAATCAATGATGGTAACCCTTGGTACTAGGATATTTAGACCTAATTGGAAAGGAAGAATACCCTAAAGGTGCATCTAAGTCTGACAAGTGGACCCCCTAGGAATTATCGAAAGGTTATCTCTGTAAAGATGGCATTCTATACAAACGGACATGGAATCAGGCACATCTCAAGTGTGTGACTAAAGAACAAGCTCAACAGATAATGGAGTGGGTAAATGGTGGAGAAGAAGGTTCGCACATGAATGGAATGGATCTAGCCCATAAGATCACCAACTAGGCTTATTATTGGCCTACCATATGATTAGACTGTGTCAAGTTTGTTCAGAAGTATCATAAATGCCAAATTTATGCGAAGCTCCAAAAGTTGCTCCCGATAGCTCTTCACCCTATCACCATGCCATGGACCTTAGCGACTTGGGAAATTGACTTGATTAGTAGAATCATCCTAAGTTTTTTAATCAGCATGAATACATCTTGGTAGCCAATGACTACTTCACCAAGTGGATAGAAGAACCCTGTTTCTCAAGTCTAAGAAAGCTGCTTAGTTTATCCAAACGAACATCATATGCAGATATGGAGTTCCCATTGAGATCATATCAGAAAATGGGTCTCATTTCTAGAAAAAAGCCTTTGTCCTAATCATAAGATACAAAATTCGACACCATCGCTCTTCACCATATAGGACCAACACCAATGGAGCGGTCGAAGCAGCGAATAAGTCCATCAAGAACATCCTCCAAAGCATGATTCACAATCATAGAAATTGGCGTGAACAATTGCCTTTGGCCTTATGGGGATACAAAACCTCTATGAGAACACCAACTAAGGCAATACCTTACTCGCTTATCTACGGGATAGAAGCAGTCCTCCTTATCAAAGCTCTAATCAGATCAGCTAGGGTCATAAGAGAAAGTTAGCTATCTGAAGCAAAATGGGACCAAAATTATCACCAACTAGTTGAACGCTATTGACAAGAAAAGGCATGAAGCTCTTAATCAGGTTCAGAGCTACTAATAAAGAATAGACAAACACTTCAATAAGAGAATCCTTGATCAAAAACTTGAAGAAGTTAATCTTATACTCAAGGAAATCAGAGCTTTGGTGTAAGATCCTCAAGGTAAATTCGACCTGAACTGGGTAGGCCCCTACATACTAAAGCGAATTCTCTTCAGAGGAGGTGTCATCTTGTCCAACACAGATGGCAACAAGTTCACCAATCCATGCAACTTGGATCAACTCAAAAGATACTTTGTGTGAATGCATTCAGGCATTAACATCTTTCCATCTGTGTTAGTCATCTATCTGTCTACTATTTAGAGTGTAAAAAAAAAATCAAAAAGTGTGCCAATTGAAGCCTCTATAGATCATGGGTCAGCTTCCTATCTTAAAGCCCTCACAAAAATATAGGTTGAGTCAAAAATCAAAAAACAAAAATCCTTCCCTGCCAAGATAAGGTCGGCATGCACCAAGGGACTAGGCGAACCGTCTACGCTGCCTCGGAGGCATCTCCCTAAAGTCATTTGAATCCTTTGGGTCAGCTCATTGGGTAGAGTCTAAGGTCGCCTCAGTCGCCACCCGAAGAGTAACATCCGTCTCTCGGATCAGAGTCGCTCTACACTCATCACGGTCACCATGCTCAGCATCCCACCAAGCCTCAAAAGCAATAGTCTTGCCCTTAGAAACTCCGACCTAAACCACGTGAGCCCCTCTTGACCAGCTACCCAATACAGCCACAGTAATCTGAGGAGAAATCAATATATCCCAGAAAAGAGCTCTGACTTATGGCAACCCTGGACATGCCCCATCTGCCTCATCAACCTGGAAGAGGGGTAGAATATGACGCTATCCATACTGTGCAGATAAGCCACCAGGTATCCATCTGACTGAACCAGAAACTTAATAATCTCATACTAGTCAAACCTTCATAGAATATAATCTGGCCTCAGTGCCAATAATCAATGCAGCCACTCGTCCTCTAACCCGAGTCTTACCACAACTCATCTCGATTGGTACTGTGATGGCTCATATGGATGACTTCATGGTAGCTCCACCACCCTTAGATGATCTCTCAACCAGACCAGCAAGATCAGACATTGCACTACGATACGAAAAAGAAATAGGCAGTCATATGCCAATACTCTCTCACACTATAGATTCAGTTGTACCTTGACAATTCAAGCCTTTCCCTTAAAGCACGCAAGACCCGACCTTCACCCCCACTATTCAAATTCTAAGACAGGCATTTGTATGGAACTTAAATCCAAGCCTTTTTTCAAAAATCACCCTATCTAAGTACCAAATAAGTTAGCTCAAGAATGCTCACTTGAAGCAAAACCCGACCTTCGCCCCCACTATTCAAATTCTAAGACAGGAATTTATATGCAACTTAAATGCAAGCCTTTTTTAAGAAAAGCACCCTATCTAAGTAACAAATAATTTAGCTCAAAAATGCTCACTTGAAGCAGGACCCGACTAGTTGATCAGATTCCCTTTACCCTGTAAGCTTGGTCGAGGCTCAAAATAGTCTTTACCAAGGCCATGCTAGCAATCCTGGCACCTCGCTCCATTTGAAGGACTAGGTATGCGTCTCTTAAATCTCCCCAGACTACTGAACCAGTCAGTGTGCCAGTGCTCACTAAGCAAAAAATCAAAGCCCGAGTCCTAAACTTCTAGTGCTTCAGGTCAACAAACTCGAGTGGATCTAGATACCGCTTAACCAGCCCAACCAAATCTATGTGATCCTCCACTACCAGCTCCCTAGCCTCTCTCACGGAAAGACCCAACATCCTCATGACACTTTTGAACAATTCAATCCCGGTGGATGAAACCACTGGAGCCCTCTCATAACTACTACCCAATAAAGCCGTAAACTCCCCCTATGTCGAACACATCTCCTCAGAATGTATACCGAATCAAAACACATGGGCCTGTCGATCTTAGAGGTGCAGACACACATCTAAAAAAGCCCGATCTATCAGCAAGCCTCTTAATGTCACCAAAGAAGCCATACCGTACAAGCTCAAACTTATTTTCTCCACCTTTGTCAACCTTTTGCTCTATCTTTGCATGACATAACTAATGATGGCTACATTTTTGGGCAGAATGTGTGAAAATTCAGAAAAATCGGGCCACGGGGGGCAAAACAACATCATTTTGAAGCCACAAATGAGGTATTTATAAGCTCTCAACCACCACCGCCAGGACACACCAGCGCCAATCAGGCCTAAATTGGCACCGATCAACCCTAAAATGGCACTGATTTGGCTTGTATAAAGTGCCAAAATGGTAACATTTTAGAGGAAAATGATGCCGATTTCAGGCACCCCGACGTCGATCTGTCCATAAAAAAAAAGAGAAGAAGAAGAAAAGAAAAAAAAGAGAGAAGAAAATCATAACAGAATCCAAAAAAAATCATTTTCCAAAGTGAATATTAGCATCTTAGGCCTAAATTTTCTACAAATACCCTCTCTTAGAAATTGAGTAGAATAATCAAAAATGGCATGTCACGCATCATGCATAATAACTTCTACATAAAACTAACCATGATTTTCAAGTCAAACTGTATCTGAAAAGAAATAGGCAATTCAGTGCAGAAAAAGAGAAGAAAAAAAAAGAGACAAGAAAATCAAAACAGAACAAAAAAAATCATTTTCCAAAGTGAATACTGGCATGTCAGGCCTAAATTTTCCATAAACACCATCTCTCAGAAATTAACCGAACAATCAAAAATGGCATGTCACATATCATGCATAAATACTTTTGCTTAAAACTAACCATGAATTTCAGGTCAAACTGTATCCAAATAGGAAAGAGGCAATTTAATGCAGAATTGACCAAAATAAGGTGAGCAGCACCAACACACACACAAATAGGGCGATCAGCGCCAAAACATATACAAACATGGCGACCAGTGCCAAAACACTCAAAACAGGGCTACTAGTGCCAATTCACCAAAACAAGGCTATCAATGTCAATGCACACACAATAGGACAATTAGTGCCACCGGACTCAAAACAGGACAACCAACACCAATTCACTAATACAAGGCAATCAGCGCCAAAATAATCTCAAAATTCAAGCAGTAAGTACTAACTCAAAACATAGCGACTAGTGCTAATTCACCAAAATAGGGCGATCAGTGCCAACGCGCAGACAAATAGGGAGATCAAAGTCAATTCATTTAAAGCAGGGCGACCAGCACCAAGACACAAATAAGGCGCCCAACGCTACTTCATTTAAAAAAAGGCGATTAGTCCAAAGACACAAATAGGATGACTAGCGCAAAGACAACCCAATAAACAGGGCGACAAGTGCCAAAGTTGTTAAACAGGGCAATTAGCGCCAGAACAATTCTCATAATAGGGCAATCAATGCCACCGAATTCAAAATAAGGCGATTAGTGCTAATTCACATAATAGGGAGACTAGTGCCAAGACACTAACAAACAGGGCGATTAGTGCCAATTCATTAAAATAGGGCGATCAGCACCGAGACAACCCAACAAATAGGCAGACCAGTGCCGAAACAATTAGATAGGGCGATTAGTGCCAAACAGTTCACATGAATAAGGCGATCATTGCCAAAACATTCAAAATAAGGCAATTAGCACCAATTCACACAATAGGGTGACCAAGGCCAAGATAATTACAAATAGGGCAATCAACGCCAATTCATTTAAAATAGGGCGACCAGCGCCAAGACAACCTAACAAATAAGGCGATCAGTGCCAAAATAGTCAAATAGGGTGATCAGCACCAAGGTAAACCTAGAACAAGCAATCAGTGCAACATTCACATACAAGTGACCAGCGTAAACACAAGTTCAAGCATTCTGTGCAAACACATATGATAAGCAGAGCAAATAAGCAAGAATAAGACAAAAAATTCTGTCAATATAAATGGCAAATATTTTATTAACAAAAGTTGTAATCAGCACTTTACAAAAGAAGGTGTTGCTATTAGAGCAGCACCAGCCCAAAAAGTATTATGAAAGTTAGTCCCTAGACTACATAGGCTAGGCCTACGGCCTACCCAAAAGGCGACAAGAGCAGGAGCCCATGAACTCATTGACACCTCAAGTCATCCCACAACATTTGGACCTAGTCCTCCAGGAAGCTATAATGGGTCAAGGCCATGTCCAACGCCCCTCAGAGCTGGCCCACTAGGAGAGTAGTCCCTTTTACACCAGCTAGGAGGAGGCTGCACAAGCAAAGCATACCGTTTAAAAATAAAAAAACAAACTTGTGTGTATGATATACTGGAATGCCTCGTGAATAGACAGGCCTATGGTAAGGAACCTCATTCGACAGCATAAGGGTCGCCATGCTATGGTGAGTAATTTATCTCACCCGCTGCATCTCATCAAGGAAATCAAAAGCCACAGGGGTTGTTGTTCCTCTACCAGCCTTTGGCCTCGGTGGTGATGGTGGGCCTCACTCTTATTCCACCTCTTGAGTCGACAAAAAGAAGAATACAGGGTAAGAAGTAATTTAAAACTCATACCGATAACGAGAGTCTTTAGAGATTTTAAGAGAAAGTGTAACACCCTAATTTCAAAGAAAGTGTTAGACTCCAAATATTGTGTAAATTAAGCAAATAAATAATAAATGAGTATTTTATAAAATGTGTGACCTATTTAAAATATTACTGAAATGCAAAGACATAAGATTTGTAAGGTATTAAAGTGATGAGTATAGAAAATCCTAAAACTATTAGATGTATAGTAATATAAATGCATAAAAAAATATTTAAATCTTAATAAGAAAATTTAAGAATTAAAGTATAAAGCTCTAAATCAAATGAGTTTAAGTAATAAAATATGAAATGACCAAAAAGGGCGTCTAGACTACTATTTAACTAAAGTAAATAAAGGGGATAAAAGGAAAATCTTATTCTTACAAGTGACAGCTTAATATTTGCACAACACAATACATGATTCATCCTTCTAAATTACGAAAATGAAGGCAAGTGTACTAGAGAAGTGATCATCTTTTCACTTGCTCATATTTTCATTTTCAACCATAGCTTTTCTATTTCATTTTCTTCTTTCTATTACTTTCTAAAAGATTCCAAATGATTCAACCTCTAAATTAATGAAAGGGAGACATGTGTATTTGAGAAGAGATTATATTTTCACTGATTGACACCTTCATTTCAAAGTTGATTTTTCTCTTTCACATTTTCAGAGATGGTTTTTTCCTTTCACATTTTTCTTTCAGTCATTCTAGCAATTGCTAGAAATCATTCACCACAAAATACTAAGTGACTCATCACCTAAATTAGAAAAGGAGAAGAAATGTGTATTAGAGAAAATACCACATTTTGTTTTATTCACACCCTAATTTTCAACCTTAGCTTTCTCATTTCATTTATTTCTCTATAAATATCCTACTTTGCCTAACTTTATTTACAACAAAATGTTAGAAATATACAAGTGTTCCAAGGAGAGATTAAACCAACAAGTGATAGGAAAGAAGAGAAAAAAAACATAAGGGAGCAAAGAAATGTATGGAATCCAAAATTTCTGTTTAGATTTTAAATTATAATTTCCTAAGTTTTAATCTTTATTTTGATGAATCAAAGCTTAAAATTTATCTTTACAATATATCAATTAATCATTCAAGATATAGAAATTATTTTGGATAGAAAGTAATTGAACATATAAAAGCTAGAAAGTTTTATTTTTCCAAAATTCTCTCAATGAGACTGCTTAAATTGAACTACTATTTTTTATTCAATTAAATATGTAAATGAATTTCAAAAATTATAAAATTTTTCAAAAAGGCAGCCTAAGACATTAATAAGGTTGTGTTAGAAGAAAAAGTCTAAAGGATGAGGGAAATTAGAAATATTAATAAAATTAACAAGACTACTCAGTATAAGAAAGCTGAAAATTTTGATTCTGTAATTAATTTATTTGAATAGGCCAATGGACTCCAAAATTTATGAAATTTAATATGAGAGTACCTTGAGATGTTAAGAGCCACCTGGTTAAATTTCAAAATAAATGGATATGAGAAGTTAAATATTCAATTAAATAAACATATACTCCCATATGCAGAAAATTATGTGTTTTACTAAATTTACACCAAATTGAGCATATTAAAGCATAAGTGAATTAGCTATAAACATAAGTATATAGTAAAAGAATATAAAGCTTAATATATATAATTTCTGCCCCTAAAAATTCAGATTTCAAATTTAATGAATAAAAATATTAAAAAACTTTGAATATTAATAAAGAGCTAGAATCAAACTAAAAGTGAAATATATGTTTAAATGTGAATATAGGTCGAGGATTACTATGGAATCATTTTGAAATTATAAGTGATTGAAAGGAATCAAATTCTTATTTTGAAGGTGAGTTATAGTGCCTAACCCTTCTTTATTGTATTAGAACTTTTGATCAAACACATACAATTTTTGGTATTGAATCTATTTGTTTATTGCGATATTGAGATTGTGAATTGTGAAACCTATTTGGCCTCCATGCATATCTGGTTGTACCAAGCCATTTTTTAGTCAATATGATAGAATTTCAATCTTGATGTGGGCTATTCCATCAAGCTATGTACACATAGAGATTTGTGATAAAAGGGAGAAGTTACTACCCTAAAATGTGAAGTGTGTGATAACACTGGAATATAGATAGTGATATGTTTTATTCAGTGCTATATATGTGATTATCTATCATATTACTGATATTTCACTTGTGACTTTGATCTTATTACTACGAAACCTTATTGATTTTTCATTTATGATATTGATCCGATTTCTATGAATCCTTTCATACGAATTTATTTTTTATGAGCTAATAATAGTACTACCATCTGATATTAATATAAATATTGAACCTTGAGATACTTTTTAATGCACATACTACCTATATGACACTATAATCTCATTGAATTGACAACTCATTCAAGCGTCTGTGGTTTCAGGTAAAGGTGATCCTAGTCTATCAGCTTCTTGATTCCTTCTTCCAATAAGAAGCTTGTGATTAATGTAAATAATTGTTATCAACTTATATGAACTCTAGTTGCTCCATAGTATCTCTATAAATGATATTAGTGTTATATGTATGTAAGCTTTATTGCAACAGTATTTGAGAGAGTAATATGTATATGTACAAAGTGTGAGCAAGAATATACTTAGTGATCGTGGGAATTCAATAGAGGTAAATAAATTGATTGTAGCCCACTTAAGTAAATAATCATGATAAGAAAAATGTATGTTGTGGGTTCTACGAGGTGTTCGATGGCCTTAAGGCTACCTAGACCTTGGGATTGTCGCACCATTAAAACTGGGGTATGACAGAAAGGAAGAAAGAGATTGATAAGTAAGCAAGTGTGTGAACAAATGGGGTCAACCCCTCCCCTATTTATAGAAAAACGGGAGGATGGGTCTTGCCCTTACCTTAAAGAATAGACTTTTCAAGACTCATCCGAACTCCGATTGACAAACGATCATAGTCAAAACGACCATGACAGAACTCCAGATCCAACTGTACCTTTTGATTGGACAGACAACTACAAAAAGGCTCTAGAAAACTAGACAGATCGAGCCAACTTTAGAAAAATTTTCTCAAAATTAGATGAAATTCAAACGAGATATTCCAAACATCACTAAAGACCTCCAGGTATGGTTTTCATACCAAAATTATTTTCAAAAGTGCTAAAATCAAAGTCTGACAGATCAGGCCTTGATTAGCTCTGATCTCTAGAAGGGGCAAATTATTGACCACGATTTTAGTACTGGCCTCTATAAAATTTTGCTATGATTCCAATGACATGAGAATCAGCTCGATCAGACGTTCTTTGAGCCTTAAATGGAACCCCCGAAACCCTAAAATCAAAGGCCAAGTGCATTTAAGTAATCAATCAAAATCGGCGCCGATCATGAGGTGGACGATGCCGATTTAGGAGTGGACGATGCCGATTTGGCCTTACTCAACCACCTCCTTGCCTATAAATAGCACACTTCCCCCCTCAATCAAAACACCTCTTATCTATATAGATAAAATAAATACTTACTATAATGATCGATTATACATGTTCATAATAGTGAAAAAAATAATAAAAAAGTTTTAAGATTAAAAAATTTAAAAAAAAAACTTTATTATAGTGATTAATTATGCATTTGGGACATGTTCGTAAAATAGTGAAAAAAATATAATAAAATTTTTAAAAGATAAATGATTAAATTTATTTTTTAAAATAAATACGTTTCATTCTAAAAGATAATAATAAAATAAAATAATTAATTAATTATGTACAAATAGTCAAACATATGACATTGTCATATTTATATAACTAATTGCATGGATATTCTTTACTTTTTAATATAAATTATTATTTATATATTAATACTTCAATACATAAATTTTTTATTTATATTAAAATGATTAAGTAATAAATATATAAATAATAATCACAAGTTTTTTTCACAATGTGAGCAATTATTTTTTACTTTTTGTTAATATTAACTAATATTGTCCATTAATATATACTATGAGGTGTTGGCTAGTATTCAAATAACTAGCAATATATAAGATTATACTATTAGCTAGTTATTATATAATAATAATTTTTTATGTAGAATTAAATTCAACTTCCTAATAGAATTTAAATTCAAATAGAAAATTATCATAACTAATCAATTTCTCACATAGTTCCTTCATGTGGATCCAATGAACTTCTTCTCAGACCTGGTGTATTATGGTACCAAGCGAAATAATTTTAGAATTAAATAATATATCAATAATCTTTGCTTGAACAAGATGTTGATGAATGTAACTCTTAGATTTTTTTTTGGAGTATCAAGGTTTACTTCTTTTAGAAGATCTTGAATACCTATCAGAAAATCATCCAACTTGTTTGATGCAGGACCAAGGTCATGAAGCAATATCACATTTAGGTGCTTTTCCTCTGGTTCTTTTTCAAAAATTACCTTAGCTCCAATAATTTCTTGAGTCTAATCCATAACTATCCTGTCAAAGAGCTACTCTATATAAACTCTAGATATAACAACTTTAGCTATTGATAACTCCTCGTCGATGTCCGAACAAATTTTCCATTGAAAATAGTGTTGCATAAAATAAAAATATTGAGACAAATGGTAGAATGGCCCATTAGGCTTAAAGAAAATGATATAAAAGATATGCATTGAACCACCTTAAAAGCATAAGCCCTTTCATATTTGATTGCAGAATTGACAAGAGAATAGGAAAAAGAAGAGCATGCAGATGGAGCATCCCATAATATAGCAGAAGTAGGAATTGTACTTCAAGGATCAAACAAAATTAAGCTACAATATGTTGTTCAATTAAATTTCACAACAACAAACAACATAGTTAAACATAGCACAAATAACAAGAGTTAAATTAGCACAAAGATCAAGAGGTAAGACCCAAAAAGACTTATCATATTTTCTAACTCGCAATTAGTTATGAATGAATTGACAGGAAATAATGATGTCAAAGAATCTTCTTTGATAAAACACAAATCCCTTGCAATAGATTTATTATGCAAATTAAAGACTATGAGATTAATGAAATTTTCAGAATAAAGAACATAGAGACAAAAACCTTAGCAAAAGAATTAGCATCAAAAGGAGAATTGATAAATAAAATATTCCATTGAAAATTTAGAAAAAACCAAGCATAAAAGAAAAAGAAATTGTGATAACAACACCATGCAGAGAATGAATGAAGCTCATAATAGAATTTCTAGAACAAGGAATTTCCCCAAAAGACAAAAAAAGAGGTGATCAAAATATCAAGACAAGTAGCAAATTACACATATGATCAATAAGTTCTCTATAGAAGATCAAAATCTCATCCGGTTCAAGATGCTTAGATGAAGATTAAGATGAATATACCATTAGTGAAAATCATCGACGATTATGTGGAGTATATAAAGATCAGATGTCATTATAAGAAATAAATATTTCTTAGATATCATTGGCCCATAATGAAGAAAGATGTCAAACAAAAAATATAAGCATGTCAAAAATATGACTAAGTGTCAAGACAACCAGCAGCATATTTCCAACCTTCAGGAGGAGCTTAACTATTTGCACAATAGAGAATAGACATATTGGAACCTTTTCCAAAAACAAAGAATAAAAGAAATTTTGTGGCAACTATAGATCATTTTTCAAAATGGTGGAAGCTGAAGCATTATCTATAATTACACCGAACAAAATCATTGTAAAGATTTGTAGAATATTATCTTTCCTAGTTTAGGTTTATTTCCTATTTAGATTGTTACCATGTTAGAATCATTCTTTGTGTATATATAGAATAGAAATTGCATAGAGAAGATAAGAATAACACAATAAACTCCTTTCCTTCAAAAACTATATGGTATCAGAGCCCAGCCGCCTTTTTTCTGTCTAAGGTTTTTCGGCAACAAGGCTGAGTTGCTAGCACCGCCGCCAGGGGAGGTAGTTGAACTTCACCGCCCACCTCAAAAGGAGGAGCAGCCGCCGATCGGCCGTTCCCCCTCGACCCCGTCGCCGTCCGATCACACGCGTCACCAGAAGGTTCTAGCCTTTCCTCACGCGTCGGCGCGTACGGCAGTTTTTCTAGTGACCTCTGCCGATGAATCTTGCTCTGGTGGCTTCGTTTTGGTGCTGCGATCCTGACCCACTAGACATTCAGTCCAGTTTTTTATTTTTATGGTAGTTTCGTTGTAGATACCACTATTGTTGTGTCTGTGTTCTACCATGTCTGCGTTTTTTTTCACTATTGTCGTGCCTGCATTTTTTTGGTTCTGCAATTTCCTTTGAATCGACTATTGAATTGTTTAGATTGACAATAATGGATGACGAAAAAAAGGTAGACGTGATTTTTCATTCGGAGAATCCTTCACTTCAGATTAGCTCAGTAAAGTTAGATGGAACGAATTACTTGGCGTGGTCTTGTTCATGTTTGCTATTTATTGAGGCTAGAGGTTTGCAAGGATATCTTGATGGTGGAGCGCCAAAACCTGTTTCTACAGATCCAGGTTATAATAAGTGGAAATCAGAAAACTCCCTTATTATGTCTTGGCTAATAAATTCTATGCAGCCTTCTATTTCATGGGGATATTTACTGCTTAATACAGCTAAAAAAATATGGGATGCTGCTTCACAGACTTATTCGCAAGCTAGAAACTATGCTCAGAGGTATGAATTACGATAAAAAGTCCATGAAACCAAGCAGGGAGATCTGACTATCGCCCAATTTTTTGCTGAACTTAGTGGGTTATGGCAGGAACTA
>CANUEX010025046.1:0-55724 GCA_948099535.1 Jatropha multifida | reverse complement strand
TGGAGTGTTTATTGACTATTTGGGAGACTGTATAATAGGAATAGTTTGAACATATTATGACAAATAAATATTTGTATGAGAAAATATTTTTATGGATGTGGGCCCGAGCTGCGAATAGTATGCATTACTAATGCTGGGTTATAATTAAAAACTCTGATTGTTTATAAAAATGTCATAATATGGGCTTACTATTCCGATAGTCTAATGATAATAGGGATGAAGTGTGATAGTTTAGGCTTACTACGGGCCTCGGGTGCCTTAAGCTTACCTAAGTCTTAGTGCCGGTCCGGCCCACGGTTTTAGGTCGTGACAGTTTCGTACTGATAACTATAAAGTAAAAAAATAAGGGAAAAAAAATGAAATACTTCAGTTTATAAAGGGGTAGTCTTGTCAAATAAAGTTTAATTATTTATTATTATGATGATCAAGTTTGATAAAATAAATAAGTAAAACAAGTAAAAAAATTATAAAATTGAATTTGCAGAAGAGGATAGTTTTGTCACAAAAAATTAGAGTATTTAGTTTTGTAGAATTCATTTGAAAAGTCCACCAATTTTTGTAGAATTTGGCATAGTTATATTCAATTCTACGGAATTGAATTCCTAAAATTGAAATCTATGTTTTTTTTTTTATTCCAAAGGCGAAAATATAGATTTTTAAATGAATTTCACAAAATTTTATGAAATTCATTTATTCCAAAAGTTATTAAAAAAGTGTCTGAATTTTATCTTTTTTTTTCTTCAGTATATAGTAAAAAATACTCTCATTTTAATAAAATTTATAGAAATTCCGTTTGATTTGAAGTTTTCTCAATATATTCTTAAACCTAAATTGTGAACACTCGTTTATTTTAAACGAAAGATATTTAGGTTATTTTTTCCTATTTGATCTTTGAAGCCCTAGGTTTAGGATAACCAAACTTAGAAAAATTTTATGATACAAGGTCTAAATGTTAGATAGTACTAGTCTATCTCAACACTCAAAAAAGTGATCTAACCTAACAACACATACCTTTCAACTAACAAACACTTGGAAATTGCTTGGAAGGATGTTGAAACTCTTTCATGCCCGCAAGCACCACCTTAAGTTGTTGCCATTTGGCCATTTTAGGTACATTTTCTTGAATGAACAAATGCTCAAATCAACATCTAAAACAACATTAATCCACCAGAAAAAGAAAGGTAGATGGTGGCTTTCTTTTATTTTGTTTGACTAAAATTAGGGGGTTAACATTCAATTTAACCGAACCGAATTGATTCAGTCAATAATGACAGGATAGATTTCATGTCGATCAAAACTGTATTAAAGACTGTGAAAGTTGATTTAGCATTGAACCAAATCATATTAATTCGAATTTGGTTTGACTGTTTTAAACCAAATAATCTATTTTGGAACAAAATCAATTCAGTTAGCTGTGCAAATTATCAGACTAAAAAACTGAAAATCATTCAATTATCACTATTTGAACCGATCAGTAACCGATCTCTAAAACACTTGATCGAACCAAATCAAAATGATTCGATTTGGTTTGGTTATTAGGTTCGGATCGAATCCTGCTCACCCAAGACAAAAACCAATGCATTTAAGTTTAATTAGTAGGAAATGTCTTAATCCACGTGTATAAAATCATAAAACAACTTCTATTTATTGCTAATTGGTTTCGAGGATTTGAGGTTACTAATTGTGCATTTGTGTTAATTAGTTATTACTGATTTACTATAAATTGGATAATTGTGAATAATTAAGGTTTTTGCCAAATGTGGAAATATGGAATCTCTTTGTGGACCATTAGTAAACAAAAAGAAAATGTGAGGGCCCTTTCGATATCTTTGATTTGTTCAAATGTGATCTCTTGCTTTGAAAGTAATTTGTTTCTGTTTCTATTTCTTGATATGGAAATTGTTCATGCTTAAATACAAGAATAAATTTGTTAATTTTGATAAAATACAACGACAAAATAGCTAATAAATATAATGATGATAGAATAATTAATTTTGGCAAAATATATAATAAAACAATAATTTATTAAAGAAAAATGTGCAAAAATTGAATGGAATGATATTATACCGTAAGAGACAAAAGATAAAAACAAAACTACATATTTCTAAAAATACTGGAGGTAATATTGTATATTACGACAAAATATAAATATAAAATCATAATTTTTCCAATATTAATTGTCATAATTCCTACAATCCTTTGAAAAATAGAAAGCACTCAACGCAAAGCTACATATTAATCAATTATAAATTAAAAATTAAAATATTTGGACATATAAAATAACTATTGTCAATTATATTAATCAATTTTGCAATTTTGAAACGTGGATTATTAATATGTAATGTATGATATATTTAAGAGAAAATTAAACAAAAATTTTAGTTTGATCATATTATTATATTTTTTAATGTGTGAAAATTAAATTAGACCTATTATTATTAAACGAAAATTAATCTTTGAAATTGACTACGAAATTTGATTTCCCATTTGCCAAACATATTGTTTTACATTAAAACTAGAAAAAATCTAAGAATTTTCACATAGAAAATGTCACAAGACATGTTAGAATCATCTTTCTACAGCAAGATGATTATTGGAAGATCAGAATTTTTTTTATACACGTAGATCATAGAATCCGTGCAAAATCAGAAACTTATACTAACTCCCTGAAAATTCCAAAAATAATAAATTGCAAATATTCCAAATCTCAACCTCACCCCTTTATTTCTTTTATAATTATTTAAAAAACACACTTTTCATCTCAAATAATTAACCGAACGGCACTCCATTTCTTCTTCCTCTCTCCCCCCCTCCCTTCTTTCAATCGTTCTCTGTCATTCTCTGTTCACATTGTGTGATCTCTCTTTATACTACTCTTTGATGTCTCGTTATCAGCTAAAGCATTGATCTAAATCTTTGATTATGAGGGGGGGAGAGCTAGCTGACAATGGCGTCGAAATCAAGGTTCATTCAAGGCTGGGAGACAACACGGTACACTCATTGGGTCCACAAGCTACAGTGACGTCTCATAGTCGGGATGGGCACCATCAGCAACAGCAACAGCAACAGTTTGTATTTTCCCGCGAGTTCAGGCCGTTCAGGCGATGGGTACCATGGTTGATACCTTTATTTGTGGTGGCTAATATTGTTCTTTTTATTATTGCTATGTCTATTAATAATTGCCCCAAGAACTCTGAGTCTTGTGTTGGAAAGTTTCTTGGACGATTCTCATTTCAACCCATTAAGGAAAATCCCCTTCTTGGTCCTTCCTCTAACACGTAAGTGCTTATTTCTTGCTTTGTTCGTTTCTTTGTTTGTAAGCCTTTTTTTGTCTCTTTTCTCAAAATTTTGAAAATTTTGGATTCTGGGTTTGGTTTAAATGCTTTATAAATTTGAATATTGATTCTATATTGCTGTTACAGTCTGTGAAAATTTTGGAGATTTTATTTTCTTGTGTACTCTTGTTCTTTAAGAAGCTCAATTCTATTATTATAAATAACTGGTTGCATAAACCTCTAATGGATATGTGAATAATTTTTAATTATTTTTTGAAGTCCAAATTTTGTTATATTTGTCTTAGGACAAAAGTGTTTGCGTGGTTGTGGGATTTTTAGCGGTTTATTCAATGTCTGTGCATAGAGTTGTGACCTTTACTGTTTTTACCTGCCATTTTATTTGTTTGGATATGTGGAAAGAGAATTTTTTGTTTTCTGTGTCTAATAGTTGTTTATCTCTTTAGATTAGACAAGATGGGAGCTCTAGATGTGGAGAAAGTGGTGAACAGTCACCAGGGTTGGCGCCTCATTTCCTGCATTTGGTTGCATGCTGGAGTGTTCCATATACTTGCTAACATGTTGAGCCTTATCTTTATTGGAATTCGCCTCGAGCAAGAATTTGGGTTTAGTATGTATCTGGCTTCTCATTTGCACCTTTATTATTAAATTTTTCATGTTTATGTGTATGGCAAAGCTTGCTTATGTGAATAACTTACTAGAAACTGCAATTACCTTCCAGAAACAGGTGTGTGCAATAACTTTGTTGTATATTAATGTTGAAAATGTGAATTGTGATTTTGTTCCTTTTGTTCTGAAAAAAAAATTTTGAATTATGGATTTTCAAATATATCAAAGTATGTACAATCCTTGGAACTTTTTTTCCTTTTCTTTTGCTTATTGATTGGAGAATGGATTTGTTTGGTCTTCGAGCCTAGGCATCAAATTAGGGACTGAAAGAGACATTAGTTGTATTGGGCTTATGGACCAGATGAATGAAAGTAATTGTGTACTCATACTTTATTTATCTACTAAAAATATATCTTTGTATTACTTGTTTTCTGGTTTGAATTGGAATTTTTTGAAGAAAATTGGATTGTATTTAGTGTTGATTGATATTAAACAACTGCAGTGGTAATTTCATCTGTGCATTTTCACTTATAAACTCTGTATAGTCACAGTACCAAAACTTTTCAAACTTAAATACTTGAGTTCATGAATGTGCTTGGCTGCTTAAGGTTGCAGTCATACATTGACAATTCGTGCTAGTACTTGAGTTCATGGACGTGTGGGTTGATAATCCAAGAGAGGAGAGGGGTGCTCTGACTTTGTGTAGAATGACTTCTTATTTATTGGCCGAAGTTTTAATGCTTTTTTCTTCAAGATGCAAATTATAATTTCTTTCCCTGATTTGCACTTTTACAGTTCGAATTGGACTAGTCTATGTCATATCTGGTTTTGGTGGGAGTTTGTTGTCAGCTCTTTTTATTCAGTCAGGTATCTCCGTTGGTGCCTCTGGTGCACTTTTTGGTTTACTTGGAGGCATGCTTTCTGAGCTGATTACAAACTGGTCCATATATGCAAATAAGGTACATTTCAATTTCTTTGAATAAAACTTAGTTTCCTAGTAAATTACTTTACCTTTGAATAGTACAGTGCTTGCGGTTTCATTCTCTTACATTTGCAAATTTTCATATGCAGTTGGCAGCATTGTTGACTCTCGTCTCCATTATCGTAATAAATTTAGCAGTTGGAATTCTTCCACACGTGGACAACTTTGCCCACATTGGAGGATTTATTTCTGGCTTTCTTCTTGGATTTGTGTTCTTACTTCGTCCCCAGTTTGGGTGGATTAACCAAAAAGCTTGTCCTCCAGGATACATTGCTCCTCCAGCTAAATCTAAACACAAGACTTATCAGTATGTACTGTTGATTCTCTCTGTGGTACTACTGATTGTTGGGTAAGTTGATTTTTTATGTTGGAATTTTGTTTACTTCTTTGATTTTTTGCATATGATATTGTCCACGATTCAAAGAACTCTCTAATTTTAATTTCAGAGAAAGTCGGCTGGCCGTGATATAGATAAAGCCTACTGGAAAGCTACTATTCTTGATTAGATTTTCACATTATTGATACTCAGATCCTTTTTATACTGCATGGTTACCTTTTAGCAGCCTCCCAATTCTATAACCAAAATGAAGTGATTGAGAGAAGTCTTCATTACTTGTTATTTACTATATATAGTAATGAGTTGAATTGAGAACATCATCTTAACAAGTTCATAAATGTTTTGCAAGTATTTAGCATCTTTAGAATAATTTAGAACTGCTCCTTAACAGACATTATGTAATTTTTCAGATTTACTGCTGGGTTGGTTAAACTTCTACGAGGGGCCGATTTGAATAACGACTGTTCTTGGTGTCACTACTTGAGCTGTATACCTACTAAACTATGGAGTTGCAAGTCAAATAAGTTCCTTTGTGAGGTAACTGATGCTGCCCTCCCTTTCTCTCTCTCTCTCTCTCTTTCCTTCACACTCGCGCACACACGCACACCCTGTGCTTGCAAATTCGTCGTTGGTTTAGTTGTACTATTCAGTTAAAAGCCGAAGAATTAAATTTAGATAGGGAGATGCTACTATTGAAGGTAAATGTAGGGAGTTGAATTAAAATTCTTCTGCTTTCTTAAATAATTGTCATTGTTTTTTCAGTCGAGCCAAATCGGAAATCAATTTAACTTGACATGCTTGAGCAGCGGGAAAACCCGCGCTTATTCATTATCAGGAGATACATCTTCCCAGATTGAGGTGTTATGTTCTCAGCTTTGCAATTGATGCACATATGTAGGTATAAGAGATGGTATTGAAGGAAGTTGTTTAACAAATTGTTGTATATGGCTCGTTCATGCATTTTTAGACAACATTCTTCTATCAAATTAATGATTCAATTTCATGAAAATTCTCTCTTCAGAGTACTTATCAATGTTTGGGTTTATGGTTTTTGAAAAACCGTATACAAACAAGTTTCTATACTTCGTCACAAGTCTAACAATAAACCAATTAAACAAAAAATAAAAAACACAACCTTAATTTGAAGTATACAATTGAGCTAAGAGAAATATATATTTCTAGTTTTTTTCGAATTTTATAAATACTGTTTTATTTCAAGTCAAACAGGTTTAAAATATAATAGAAAAAATATTAAGAAAATTAAAAATATTTAATCATCAAGAGACCACATATTTACTATAAGAGAGATATAAATTTTTTATTAAATTAAAGTGATAGCCGTTATAAATTAATTCAGTAACGAAAAAAATAAAAAAATTATTATTATGAATAAAACTCTTTTCAAAACTCAAAATATAATAAGAAAAAAATTATATTACAAAAATTATCAATTTGAATTTCAAAAATCAACCTTTTTTTTTAATTGAAAATATTGTAATTTGATGAAAATTTTATGTTGATAGATAAAACAAAAAGTTTATAACCAAGTCAATAAATGAAAATTAGAAAACAAAATAATGTTAGGATCTAATCTTATTTCTCTATTTTTTTAAGTTGCAAATTTAAAATAAATAAATTAATTAATTAATAAAAAATTACATAAAAGAAACGTTCTTCTTTCCTCGCTAAATAAAATCTCAAATTTTCCTATAATTACATAGAAAAGGAAAAGTATATTTTTTTTTTCTTTTTTATTGTCTATATGTATTTATTTACAAAATAATTTTTAAAAATTATATATAATTAAATAATAAAATATAATTTTATTTATACTCTCAGCGAGTGTATACTTTATCTATAAGGATCAAAACTTTTATCTCATTTATTGTAAATATATTCATATAGAAACAACCGTCTGTTTTTGGATATATTAAGCATCTTAAAAGTATTACGATCAGACGGTCGGTTTACATTCTTATCATCACACTGTCGAGTATACCAGATTAACCTCTCCTATCAATTAGGCTTCGTTCTGCGAGGCGTTTTTGACGATATTTCTCTAAACTGGAAAAGGAACAGGTGAGTCCTCATTATCCGATTGCAGTTTCATTTCAATTTTTGTTAGTGATAGCTCGCGAGTTGCGATCCTTGTATGAGTGCAGGTTAGCTTTTCGAGGGTTAATGATTTGTTTATTAATTTTTCCGTTTAGAAACTGTTTTCCAATTATCAGATAAGTTTCTTCATCTTGGGTAATGAGAATTCTCTCTGCAACCAAACGGATATATTTCTTTGTTTTGCGTTCTTGTTGTACCTGCGCAGGTTTAAAATTTTGAAGAATCTATTGATGCGGTTTATTTATTTAATTATATTTTATGTATTCCCTTCTGTTTGTTATCGCAATTAGTAGATACGAGGTTACTGTAATTTTCTCGTCGATGTAGAGGTAGGGTGTTTTCGTTATAGATTGGTGGTTTGAACTCTGATGTTATGATATTGCATTCGTAGATTCATAGTTTTCCATTTCATTATTCCTTGGGTAGCTTATAATCCCTAAATTTGGTAACCTGTTCTGTAGTTATTCAAATTTAAGATATGGGATTTTACTATTTTTCCTAATTTGAAATGAAATTTGGGGCCATTTTGTGCCAAATTTGGAAACCAAGGGTTTTCCATTTCTTAAACTTGAGAAGACAACTTAGAGAACTGCTAAAAAGGCAGTTTGGCAGTTTTTTCAAGTTCATTTAAAACTGTATAAGTGGAAAACCTGATGGTCTAGTAACTTCGAATTATTTTTTTTTGATTGGCTCATTTTCTACCAAATTCTTGTTTTCCTAGAAAATATTAAGTTCTGGATATAACCATGATTAGATGATGTTTAAACTATGCTATCCTATTTTTGATGAGTTTCTCTTCGACATTGATGTATCTATTTTGGATTAACTATTCTTTATCTCATATTGTCTTCTTTACTTCTTACTTCATCAATGGTTGAAAAGAGAGAAGAATAAGCATGATAACAATCATGTGGAGGATGTAACAGGACGTGGTCACGTGGTGCGACTATAAAGTGGTTGAGGATCAAATATTTACAAGATAATATTGAAACAAGTTGCAAACAAGGAAGGGAAAAGAGAAAAACAAAATAGAATCTTATAGTGGTTCTTAATGTTGCTGCTTGGTGCAAATATCTTATTGGTGGAATTAGAATCTTGGTTTGGTAGGACAAAGTTTGTGTATTGTCAAAGTCATTACTACTGTGCATTTCTATTTGACTTGCTATGTGACATATTTTCCTTTCTATTTGTGGACTTGGTTTTTTTTTTAGGATTTGCTTTACTTATATTCCTCATTCCTATAAATGGGAATGAAATAAGGCAATATAAGACATTCGATTCCCATTATTATCATTCTTGGTTATCAGGAACTTAACTCATAGGAGTTCAATTTTTGATACCTATTCTCGATATGTCATTATTGGGAAACAAATGAGGTGTTGCGTTTCTAGAGAAGCATGGATGCAACACTTGACTACTAATTTTTCCAACACTATGAATGAATTAAAAGGTGACTTTTCATCCATTACTCGGATTCCTGATTAAATAGGTTCCCAATTCAATAATTTGAAAATTTTCTTCCTTCCCTCCCACTACTAAATCAAATGTCAATGGATATAGTTGTAGTAAGTATATAGTCGACTATAGTTGGATGATGTTACAATCATTCACTATGCTCCAACATACCTCATTTTGGGCTAATCAAAATGGCACCAAGTGTATGCTGCATAAAACTGTCTTGGTATGTGGGATTGAAACATTTTTGCTATATACCATGAAAATTTGGCTTGAAGCGACAATGTGGACCATTGTCTTTTCTTTATTCCTTTTATCTCCAACTAAATCTGGCATTTGCTGATGTAGTTTGATGTATTGGAATTTAGGTTTTGCTCTTATAGATAGCTTAGTTTGGATTTGATTTAGTTGTGCAATCGAAAGTTGCACAAACCATGGAAGTACCTAAATGGCAAACTGCAGTCTCCTATTTCTCTACTTTGCTAGAATAATTTCTTTTGATAATGTGGTTCTTTCATGTTGTTCATAGGCTAGGTTCTTTATAGAATCCTCAAGAGCTCTAGCAAGTATACTAGGAATTCAATTACTTGAGCTTGATAATTGGGGGCAATTTGAAAATGCTATGTGGCTATTGCCCCATTTATTTCAATTGCTTGAACTTTTTAAATGTTTGTAGGGGTCTATACTTGATTAAAACTTTTAAATGGTCATACAGGGTGCCAATGGATGAAATGAAAGGGAAGGATGCTTGTAGCTCCATGCCAAACACTAACAATGACAATATTGAAGATAAGATGGGGAAAGAACATAATATGGAAGAGATGAATGGTGGTAAGAGTGGCATTATTGGGGTTGAGATAGCTTCCCTTGAGATAATGAAGGCAAATGATGTACAATCATTTCTTATTCCTAATTCTAGTGGTTTTGAGAATGAACAATTCATAGAAGAATTTGATATGCTTATTGGAGAAGAGGAGAAAGAAAATATGTATGCAAAGATGATTAGTGATAAGATTGGCGATGCCAAGGTTGAGATGGTGTCCTCAAAGTTTGTGAAGGTGAATGGTGAAGAATCAATCTTGGTTCTCTGTGGCAAAGAGAATGAAGAGCTTACAAAAGAATCTAATGTAGTGATGACACATGAAGATGAGGAGCATTCAATGGAAATGTTGAATGATGCAAAGGATCCCGATGAAGATTTGGAAAATGAAGAAGAGGCAAAAGAAGAGGTGACTAATAAAGAGGATCTTGATGAAGAATTGGAACATAAGAAAGAGGTGAATAACGAAGAGGATCTTGATGAAGAACTGGAACAAGAAGAAGAGGCAAGACAAGAGGTGAATAATGAAGAGGATCTTGATGAAGAATTGGGACAAGAAGATGAGGCAAGACAAGAGGTGAATAATGAAGAACAAGTAGAAGTTACTTCCAAGAAGAAAGTAGCCAAGTTGAGGAAGAAGGGGAAAAAGGGCTTAAAGAAGAAAATAGCTTTGAGATTTATGAATAAAGTGATTGCCAAGGATACAAATGATCAAAAACCTTCTAGTGAGAACAACCTTCAAATTATGATGGAGCCGAATGACAATGAAAAAGTTGATGAGAAAATGGTGCATGAAGGAAATATTAAAAAACAGGCGAAGAATGGAGAACGAGTGGAAGATATTTCTCAGAAGAAAATAGTTAAATTAAAGAAAAAGAAGAGGAAAGACTCAAAAAGGAAGATATCTCCAATGGGTGGGAATGAAGTAACTGTCAAGGATATGAATGGCAATGAACCTTTAAACAAAAAAGTAAAAGATGCTAAGCTTATGGGGATGATATTTATGTGTAGTTCTAAGACAAAGCAAGATTGCTACCGCTACAAGGTTTTAGGTTTGCCTGCAAATAAAAGAGAAGTTGTTCTAAAGATTTGTGAGGGTATGAAGTTGTTCTTGTTTGATTACGATTTGAAATTGTTGTACGGGATCTACAGAGCTGCGGGACCGGGGGGTTACAATATTGAACCAAAGGCTTTCAATTCTGCATTCCCTGCTCAGGTTAGTGGCCAAGACTTACATTTCAACTTTATTTTAACTTTTGGGGGCTTAAGTTCTCAATGCATAGTTTTGTTTAGCAATGTTTACAACTTCCAAGATTCTCACTTTTTTACTTATCCTTATATTGTCGTGTGACAAGTGCTAAGGTCAAAGGGTTGCCCTTATATTTTCAATTGATAACATTCGATAACAACATTTCTTGTCCAATCATTAACAAGCAATTAGAATTTGCACGTTACACTTTTTCCTAAGAACTCACTTGTAAAGTAGTTTTTATATGAAGGAATTGATTTGGATTTGACCTTATCCAACTGAAAATTTTCATTGCAAAACATTTATTTGTCGTGTTTGGGCTTGTGTTTGATTTTAGCCAAACAATTGGGGTGAGTTTAGCCCTGATCAAATGGTCTAATAGTCAAAAATCTAGATGTTAGCAATAGTTCACTAAGCTCCACATGAATTCAATTTCTCAAGTCCTCAGTTTACTACTTTCAACACCCAAGTTGACTTTTTAGCCATGTGATCATCCCCTCCCCGTTTCAATTGTTGAACTAGTCTAGGTGTGATTTAGCTAAAGTTAACTAATATTTGTTACAATTCATAGAACTTGCTAAAAGTTTGTGGGCTTTTGGCTTCCATGTTCCACACACCTACATATTATGACTTGATGCATGGGACCTTCTTTGATTAGACCATTTTCACGTTTAGATCATTACTTGGGCAATATTTTTTGGTATTGAAACTTGTATATCCTTTTATTGTAATTATTTTCTATGAGTTGCATCATATGCTCTCTACTATGTTGCTTTAATCTTAAACTATTTGGGGTTAGTTATATCAATCTTTTGCGGGAATTCTACTATGTTCATAACTAAGTCTGCACTAATGCCAAAAGGCAAATATATATAAATAACCAAAAAACAATGAATGAGTTATTTTGTAATCTTTATCTTGGTTTTTGGTTTGATTTTCCCATGATTTGCTTTATTCATCTTTTACTTTTAGCTTTCATAGGGCGGTTGATGTATTTTTTACCAAGCATATGTGATACTTTTGTTTGGGGAATGAAGTACCATGAAATCCTTGAGCTAATCTACTTTACAGAATAGTGAACATGAGCTAAATTTGTGAAATAAGAATTTTCCAATTTATGATTTCTTTCCTCCACCCTCACGGATCTACTTCTTTAAAAGGTTGTGAACTTAGGCCTATAATCCATAAACCTTTACTTATAAATAGGCTTAAGTGTCAAGTTAATACAAATGCCATGTTGCCAATGAGGTTAGATATAAAGGGGGCGCCTTTTCATGGATAAGGGTCATTGTGGGAGTCAAATCCAGCTTTTTGTTCTTTAAAAATTACGTGAAAGAGGAATTGCATTCTATAAAGACCGCACCCTCCATCTCTGTAACATAAAAAAGAGCAACAGGCAAAAAAATGTTTGTAGCGATTAAAAAATGACCACAGCCAGATTCCATACTGACAATTTTTATGTGATTAAAAGTGACGCATAGTCTAGAGTCGACATTAACAATATGCATAAATCATTTCTCAGTTACAGTAAACAAGAGTTGGGAGTTTCGCACTGGAATGCAGAAGTTAAATTTTCTTGCATGTGTAAAAGCATATGTGAATTGTATTTAAAGTTTTCATATGCGGACATAAGTTACATGTATTTAGGCCAGGACCTGTGTGTACATTATATTGTTATCGACATAAATGATTTTGTGCTTCTGCTTTCACTTTATGCAACCAATGTTTCCAATTTTTACTTTATTTTAAAATACCCTCATTAAGAAAGCAAAGTTGTACAAGGAATGATGCATTAGAACTAAAATTTAATGGGAAATTTGGAACAGCAAAGTTGAACTTTGGATTTGTATGCAAATGGCAGTCATACAAAGCTGCTAATTGTTTAGCCTTGTACTTGGTAAAAGATTCTTGCTTGTATTTTTAGCTTCCCATTTATCAGTAAATTAGGATTTATGACACTTTTGAATTTCCAAGAAATTAATAGAGGCCTATCTGAAAGCTTAGACTTCGAAATTACTTTTTTGGCTTGAGCCTGAGTAATTTTTCTAAATAATGTAGAAATATTTTGCCATGTTTTTAGTGGACCATTTAAATTTTTTTTGTTGCAATGTAGGTATATGTTTGGAACTAAGGTTTAGTGGTAGTTGTTGTTGTAAACTCACCATACACCATGTGGTGTGGGAATGTGATCTTTAATCTCTTTTCATAATTTCTTATGAAATTTTTATTCTTAGAAGATTCAAGAATGTAAGTTCATTTGCATTACATTTAATCATATGTTACCTTCATGGATTATATAGAGTTAATTTGATGAGATACTTTCAATTAAATGCTGTTGTATCCTAGAGTGATCAGGAGGATTATAATTATTTTCTGTTATTGCCTTTAGATCAAATAGCTTTTGTTGTCTTTTGAGTTCTAAAAATTACCAATGTCATATTCAGAGTGACATTAATTTAGTAGGAAGTCTATAATTGTCTATATTATAATGCTATAGTTTTGCGGGTTCTGCTTTTCATTGTGGTTAATTAGAATTATTATCTACAGATTGCTTACTGGATGATTTGCCTCCATGCGCAGTCATGGTCGTTGGATACTTAGTTGGTTAGCTTATATTGTACAATTAGCTATTGGCGATGGTTTCTTTTGTTTAAATACTTCTGTTTTCAATGTGCGTTTACCTGGTTTAGTATCCTGAGTCAACTTGTGTTATAAGAGGGTTTGTTGTGGTAGGTGCGGTTCAGTGTTTTTGAGGACTGCTTGCCAGTGCCAGAGGAGAAGTTCAAAAAGGTTATCAAAGACAATTACTACAAGAAGAATAAGTTTGATTTTCAATTAACATCAGAACAGGTTTGTCCTTGTCCTATTATGAATGTATACCAATTAGAGGCCCCATTGGATCAAATAAATTAAGGATGAACCCTACATCTTTGCATTTCTCCAAATGGTATATTGCTTCTTGTACTGGTATACAGGTGAAGAATTTGTGCAAGCTTTTTCAAGCTACCAGTACCAAGTCGAAACAATTGCGCGAAAATTCTGAAGCACAGACTCGTAAATTTACAGAACGAGACTGGGAGAAAAAGCATCATCACAGTGCAGAAACCCATACATTGGCAGCAGATCGGAGCAGGACCAGGAAGCGTTATAGGCAAGCAGAAATCCATACTTCTGTAGATTGGGACCAGAGTAGGAAGCATCAAAAGCAAGGAAAGATACATACACCTGTAGATCGAGACCGGACTAGAAAGCGTCATCCTGCTGCAGAAACCCATGCATCTGTAGATTGGGACTGGAGTAGGAAGCGTCAAAACCAAGGAAAAATACATACTTTTATAGACCAGGACCGAACTAGAAAGCATCGTTCCGTTGCAGAAACCCGTAGATTTTCTGATCAAGACAGGACTGGGAAGCAAAATCCTGATGCATATGAAAGGGAAACTTATGTGTCCCCTGTTGCACCTCTGCAATCACGCCAACCTTTACCCCCTCCATCCCTTGCGTTCCCTCCACGATTGTATGCTTATGAAGGGGCATCAGGTATGATGAATAATTATAGAAGGGATCCACTTGCTGAACATCAAGACATGCAATATGGAGATTTGGGGCCGAGGCGTTGGGAGCATGTTGAACACACAAGAGACTCATTCCATGATCATCATGATGGACGGTTGTTAGATTCAGAATTGAGACGTCAAGGAGAGATTAAACACCGGGATCCGTATCTACCTTATAGGGACTATCCATTGCACCATGGTTTCTCATCTTCTGTTGCTCAGCCATTGGACTATCATTCCCACTCGGGGACATCCCTTCATTCTACAGCCCCTGCACATGGTACAGATCTATGTGACCGTTATGCTGGTACGAGATCCTGGTACTGACAATAGAAGAGATTTCTGGAAGAATGAAAATGAGTAGAAGCTACATTGGGTTTTATGTTGCCTTTAACATAAGCTTGCTTGAGGCAGAGGCTGATGTTAATGAAATTTTCAGTCTTTTCAGTATCCAACTAATTGTGAACACTGTTTACTTGGTTTCGGTTTATCGATTGTACGTAATTTGATATATAAGATCTTTGCTAGAAAATGTTGTTCTTTTGACCCTTCATTCAGGAATGAAGGCTGCGTCTGGCAAGCTTTAATAATATAATGAAATGTAGTCAAAGGTATTTGTAGTGTAATCTTTGATTATATCATGTTATATTTCATCACGGTGTATCAATCATAGCATTTTGCTGAAACAGTTCTCTAAGATTCCAGATTTAAGCATTAACAGCTCTTTCCAATTGGTTAAGAGCATAGTGAATGCTTTCTTGAAGAAGTTATTGTTTTAAAAATTTCTGTTACAAAATAAGTTGAGAAATTTTTGGATGATGACCTCAAGAAAACTTAATGTCATCTATATAAAGATATATAGTTGAGTCTTAAAAGCTTATATGACATTATTTTAGAGTATTAAGGTGTTTAAATCACAATGTTAATTTATTCAGTTGAAAATAATTTTTATATTTTAAAAAATTATTTTTAATATTCTTAATAGAAAATTTAATTAATATTATTAATATTTTTAGTTTTTAAATAATTAATAAAATTAATAATATCACTAATATTTTAATTTTCACTCTCTTTTTATAAATAATTAACAATATCATTAATATTTTTCTTTCATTTTTCCTTTTTTTTTACTTTTCTCTTTTTACAAAATTTGTATAAACATTTATTTTAATATAACCGAAACTAAAAAAGAAAAAAAAAAGTAATGGATTCTTTGCAAATAATATAATACCATTTTGATGACATTTAATAATTTTGAGCTTGATCGATGTGGTGATGACGATGAAATTACAAAATATATTCAGTTCTCGATGATCAACTAAGATATAATTAAATTGATATGTGTGTTTTCTTTCATTAAAGAGATAACACTGTTTCTCGCCCTATTTCAAATTAGGGCAAATTTTAATAAAAAAATTTTATATTTTTAATCTTTATTGGATTTATGTCGTATTTTAGACTATTTATTCAAAACGAATTCAATAATAATTTGATATTTATAAAAATTATTTTAAAACCTACTAAGATCTTTCTAAAAAATAAAAAATTCAATATTAATTATAAACTTGATTCATACATGTATATGTTTAAAAACTATGAAAAAATATTATTTTTTATTTTATTCCTTTGAAAATTAGTAGGTATAATATATTTGATATTTGAATTATTGAAAGTGATTAGTTTTTATAATAAAAATAATATTTTTATTTTTAAACATCATAAAACATATGCACGGAAAGAAGACTAGTTGTTTGGTAAAATTATGAATCAAAGAAATGCAATTTAATTTCAAATCAACTGAAAATCTGAGAAGCTGTTGAAAATAAGGAAAAGAAAAAAGTTTTTGAAGTTCTAACTTTTTTAAAACATTTGATATATTCATATTTAATTAGATGGTTTGAAACATTTGATATATTCATATTTAGTAAAATTAATTGGTTTAAAAATACTAAAAATTAAATATTATATGAGTGTTATAGAACGCTATCTTAATATCTGAAAGCTAATTCAACTCTATGTTACTGAAAAATTTTTAAAATAATATTTAGCGTTTTAACAGGGTAAAATTCAAAAAGTCACTAAAAAAGGTATTGTCCAATGGAGTCAAAATCATTAATTGGGAGACCAATTGTCCAATTGCCGTGTCTGTTATGACGCGAGACACCTAAAACAATAAAGTGTGTTTAAGACGAATTTTTTCTGCTGAGAAATAGAAATAAATTGTACAAGTTTCTTGTGTTGGAAGCCAGAAATGTTATCACATTTATGCTCTGAATCGCATTGGTTCATGTGGGGATATCCCTTAAAATTTTATCAAATACATGGAAAAGATGGAATTTCTAATTCTACAACTTCCATGTGAATTGCTCCTTCAAGTCTAAGCTAAGTGGTTAAAAGTAAATGCTTCACTTGGCGATGAATTATTGCAGTTTTAAATACAATTTTTTGAACTTTTAAAAATAAATTAAAACACCCAGTTAGGTGAGGTTGGTGATAAATATGATAATCCATCAGATTTTTCTTTTTTTTAAAAAAAAATTTTAAATGAGTTAGGAGTATCGCTGTGAACCTACAAATGAAAGTGGGTTGGACCATAATGGATTGGATTGTCTATTGCATGCATGTTGCTGGTAGCTTTCTATTATTTCCATCATTTACTTTTACACCATTATTCCCCTGTGCCCTATGCCCTATCCCTTCTTTTTCATTGCAAAGTATCATTTTTAGCATGTTATTTTGTTTCCCTTCTTTTAGATAACACCGCGTTTTCAATACACACCACTCTGTTTTTTTATAATTTCACAATTTAAATATGTACTTTTATTTACAAGTTCGAGTCCTTTTCACCATAAAGTTATGCATGTTATTCAAAGAGAAAAGTTACTCTTATTGTGTAGCCTGTAGTGTTATTCCGACTCATTAGGCTTTTCAAGTATCAAAAGAAAAAAATATGTACTTTCGTACCTAAGTTAGCAATGTTGTATTATGATTGAAACATATTATTAATTTTAACTTGAGCGATATTTCATTGATTTAAATTGAAAATTTCTGTTAAGAGGCTTCGAGTTCAAATTTTGGTTGAGGAAATAAAATATGTATGAAAATGAGAAAAACTAATACTATTGCATAGCTCAATTAAATTTCCAATTAAAAAAAAATTTAACCATAATAATAATTATGGTTTGAACTAAATTCTTATAATTTAAGAAATTAGCAATTGAAAATTACTTGGATTTAGCTGAACTAATACCTTAGTAGCTATCACCTATTCTTTGAAAAAAACTTCCCCTCCATGTGTATAGGAAGATATCTCTCCCCTTTTGAACATGATGGGAGGTAGTTAAGTTTGGTAGTTGTAGCAGTTGGCCTGTACCGTTATGACTAAGCTGGTGGTGTTGAGAATATTGGTAAGAAAGAATATAGGTTGGTACTTTTGGGGTTCAATAAAAGGAAAAGAAAGAAAAAGATAAGTACTGATTTAGTGATGGTGCTATGGGAACAAAGGAAGTTCTTAGATATGATTCTATCTCTCTTTTTTTTCTCTTTTGGCCAATATATTCTTCGATCATCACAGAGATTGCGTAAAGCTGAAATTGAATTTCTTGAGGCATGCAATTCATTGGTCCTACGTTTAACTAATAGTTTGATAAAGACTAAGCAAAGGTTCTTTCACCATAGCTTGCATGTTGGTGTTTTAGTACTTCACTTATTGAACAAAAGCATTATTGTTTCTAACTTGTAGTTTTTGTTTTGGATTCAATTATCAAAATTGGGAAAGGAATTTCACATTTGATGTATGGTGGATTATTGAGAATGGATTTTAGACATCCTAACAGAAATTTATGGGAGAATTTGAAATTTTTAAAGAAAAATATTAATAGGATATTTTACTAACTGGAATTTCACATTTTCAAAAATAACTCCACTTATAATATAATTAACTTAAAGAATAAAAGATAATATTCTCCTCGTAACTCTCATTATCATAAGATTAAAGACTCGTACTGATGATTTTTTATGAAGGTAGAATCTCTTTTAGATCATAAAACATAAAAGTTTTTAACTTTTCTAGTAAAATACGCCGTTTTTCATAAATTGAATATGTATTTTCACATTTACAGAGATGAGATCACTCGCCAACCCAACCAATAAATTCTAGTCAAGAAGAATAACTTTTCGGTAAGGCACAAGAAAGGTTCAAGATCAGTCAAATTGTCTAAGGTAAATAAACTGCTATGGTTAGTGATTATTATGGGGAACTGGGTTTTCCCTCTGGGAACATATGTATGCCCTAAGCTCCTTCTTATCAATGGACTTTGACCTTAACAGGTCTACTTATTAGGTTTTTCAAGGATGGTATTTATCAATTAGACTACTTCCATTACAATAAAAAAAACATATATTACTTTTTTCTTATCACAATCATCGATCAACCAATGTGAAAAGGTAAAAGTATAACAAGTTCTTGAAGGGGACTCGATAAATGCCTTGAAATTTTAGTGAATGCTCTTCTCTTTCTTGCCATTTAAAAGGCTAACAGAACAGAAGGGCTAGCAATCAAGTTCTTATTCTTTCATATTAAATGATTTCCTGTTTGGAAGGCTTAGCAATCGATCTTGACTATTTCATATATGGGATTTTAGTTTCTTTAATTTAAAACAAATCAAATTCCCTTCTCTCAACTGTCTTCAAGGACAAGTTATGATTACCAACTTGACCACCACTAGTTTTTCCTCCGGTCTCTGAACTGTCTCTACCACATTATTTGAGCTGAAAAGTAGAACCCCATTTCTTGATTCTGTCATAGTTTTGGAGTTAAGCCTGCAGCTTGAACCCCATGCCCATACTATTTGACAACAGAAATGAAACAGCAATAAGCAAATAATATAATTCCATGATGGAATTTTTCTGTCTAAACTTTGAGCAATCAGTTAACTGATTTGGGTGACAGTGTTTAGTCAAAAATAGCTTTAAAGGGGAACCAAATGTCCCTATCCACTTATTCCAAAATCTGCAGCTCAGCCTCACTCAGGTTGCCTTCTCTATCTGTAACCCTTCACTTCAAAACACACATTATTTTGGTCTCTGTTCATATCCATACACCATTCCAAATAACCACTTCCTTCTTATTTGGTTTGGAGTTGGTTTCTGTTATTCTACTTATCATTTCATTTTTGGTTACCTGTTTTCTCCTCACTTTGATTTTGGTTTGATTCAATTGGATTACTTCTCGTATTTCTGCACGAATGAAATTTAAGAATCTTATCTTTTTGTATTTTTGAGGATCCCATCATTTTCTATTTTTGAGATCCTATTTTTTCCTTGGACGTCATATTAAGTTGACAATTCTATCAGATCTTTCACGATCACGGACCCAACATGATATCCAACGGTTGGAAATTAATTAAGATTTGGTATTTATTTATTATGGAGCTTTTATTTTATTTTGTTTTTGTAAATTGAGGTCACATTCCAAAGGACCGTATAGCCCTTCAAAATTTGACAAATAAGGTGATGCACTTAGGAATTTTTTTTATATAATATGAAGATCACATGGGAGCAAAGTACCATAGACAAGGATAGTGGGGCCTCTTTTTACCTGTCCTATTTGGCAAGTTTTCTCTTCCCACATGCTTACGGATGTACAATGCTTATCTTTGTTCTCACCCACATCCAATTTCTTTCTATTTTCACTAATTTTATTTTTAGTAAAATAAAATCAATTGATTCTTATCTATAATTACTATTTTATGTATCTTAAATCTATAATTACATATTTTGAAAATGACAAGAAAACCAACAAAATAATGATAAAAAAAAAGAAAAGAATATCAACAAAATGAGATTGATTGATGCCCACATGCAATTTCTGCTTCTATATATCCTAACCCAAGAAGCTTTATGGTCTCTCAAGTGTGAAAACACAACACAACATCACATGTGATATCATACCCTTCATAGCCTCCATTCAAAGAGAATTAAAGGCTTTTTTGTAAGAAGAAACTATGAGTTGCAAACCCATGTGACCATCTACCAATTTTCTTGCTAAAGATAAGCTTCAAAATAAACCCTAATCATCAACTTCCTGCACGCACACGTATATTACATTTACCCACAAATTTCTCTCCCCTTTATTTATTGAAAGATTCAATGCACCGAAATAATACTGCGGTTACACAATAATTTAGTAAATTGGCGAAACTCTTATTTGTGTTTGAATACAAATATATATAATAATTTAGTAATTGAGTGCTAGTTTGTAGCATAAGGATTTAAACTGGGAAGACTTCTAATCTTTTAAAAATATTTTAATGTATAAAAAATATGGATTTCAATGATTATGGAATGTATTACTCTATAGTAGGAATATATGCATGTGCATGCAACTTTAGCTTTGACAAAAAATGAATTGAAATTTAGAAACATGAAACGTAATGTGAGTCTTTGACCAAAGAATACTTTGTTTTCACCAATAGGAGAAAAAAAAAATCAAAACACTTAATTATATTTTTTCAACAATCAAGCCTAAATTTGTGGTAATCATATGACCAACCCATCAATTTTATTAATTTTCCCCTTCGAAAATTCTTAGCTGGTGTGTGTGAAATAGAGAGTACTCGTCACCAGCTATTATTATTCGATATTAATGTTGAAAATCAACTGCTTTCTTTTAAAAAAAAAAAAAAAAACAAGGCAGCATAAATAATAAAAGGGCAATTGCAAAATTTTTCTTTCCTATATGATATTATTAGATTAGCTTGCGCACGATAAAATTAAATTTTCTCTTACGATGATTCAAGAATATGTTTTTTCCATATATAATTTGTAAATTCAGAAAAAATACTTTTAAAATATTATACAATAATGAAATTAAAATCATAAACCACGAAAAAGAAGAGCATGGATTGAAAATATATCCAAACCCTTATTTTTCCACGAGTCAAAGGTAGCAACTAGCAACCCATATGTAATAAATATTATTCAAAACATATAATAAATGTGGGTAATTAAGCTACAGACAGGAATTCAAATTTTAGGTGCACAATTGGCAACTTAATTTATATTTGTGTGAGAGAAGTCAACTTCAAAAAGAGCATTGTGGTCGGTTTGAATCACATTCCCTTTGTTATATACTTCTGGGGTTTATAAATATATTAAAAAGAAACGTTAAAATTAGTAATCGATATTCAGTTTAATCGGTTAATTTAATTTAATATTTAAAAATAGAGAAAAATTAGTTCATAATATATGTATATATAGGATTGGAAGCAACGTATGTACCCGCAAGTTTTAAATTAGCTAATCTGTAATATTTGATTGCGAAAAGAAACCAGGGTTAAAGACCAGAAGATGTAAATTGGGAAAAAATAGAAAAGACAAAGTAATAAGTTGATGTTTGAAATACCTATAAGGAAAAAACAATAAGAAAGTGGTTAGAAAGCAACATGTCCAAAATGTTTTAACCAAGTAATAGACAAAGAGCAACATTCCAAGAGAATAAGGTAAATGCCATGCAATATCAAACATCTTTTATATTTTATACCATAAGATAAGACAAAAGAAAACACCCCTTACAACTAATCAAAAATTATTGTTAAATCAAATTTGATTTTAATAAGAAGCATATATAATTAATAAGATCAAAGCTTTATGTATAGATAGAGATGTCAACTTTTTTAAAATATGGATTTTTGAAATGGGCATCCATTATTTCAGCTAATTAAATGAGTTCGAAATTGACTCATTTATAATTTAAATTAATAAAAAAACCATTTATGTATACTCGAGTTTTAGCTTTCCTTGTTTATTGAATGAATTTGATAATTTTGAGTTCGACTCGTTATATTTATAGAACAAATCCTTTTTTCTAAATCAAGTCTCGAATAGTTTAGTTCATTTATAAGTCTAATCCGTGTGTAAATCCTAAATGATACACTACTGTATCATAAGAATTATCATGTAAATAGGGTTTCAATCAATTCCTATTTCTTGAAGAGGGAGGAGTATTTTATTTTAGAAACTTAATTAGCATTTGGGCTTAACTAAAACCTAAAGTACAAGAGTAATTAGACAGAATCATTTTAGGGCAATTTAGTTTGTGAAGACGTTGACTTTGGGAGGCTATGAATCAAGTAAAAATGATTGGGAGTCACATGGCAATTGAAAAAACCCAACTTCAGATAATCATAGTGTAGTGTCAGGCTGGTCCTCTTCGCATCTAATCTACACTTACGTGGCTTCTTGTAATTGGTTCTTGTGCTTTTTTATTATTTTTTAATTCTTTTCTTCTTTATTTTGAGTGGTTCAGTGGAGAGTGAGGTTATAGATGTGACATCCTTTCACTACTTCTTGCTTTTTTACCTTCTTGGGTCATTTCACCAAATTTAGTTGTAGCTTTAAACCCAATATTTAAATTTCTTTTACCAACTTGTTATTTATATATATATATATTTTTTTTATCAGCAAAAATTTCTTTTATTATTAAAATGAGGAAAAAATTTAATATAATCAAATATTTAAGTCCGGGCCATCAAGTCTCCTCCAACACTCGATAATCTATACATCATCTTGAAGTTTTTTCTTGAGATAAGAAAAGAAAATAAAAATTATTTGTCTTTTAAATTGAATTTAGTTTAATTGATCCGATTTGTAAAATTTCATTTATAATATCACCTTATTGTAAAGTTTAAAGATTAAATTATAATGTACATGAAAATCATGAGAAAATTATTTTAATTATTGTGAAAGTTTTAATTTTAATATGGATGTTATAAATCGTCTAATTAGTGAAAGAGTTTAAGTATTTAATAATTTTTTTTTACATTGAAAATCTCTTTTCAGGGTTATAAAATTAAAATTTTAATTTCCAACATTACGATATTAATTCATTACCTTCACATAGCAATTAAAAAAACCAATGAAATATATGTAATTAACATCTTTGTATGAAATTTCTAAAACAGGAAAAAAATGGTTATGTTCACTGTGTTAACGGATAGATGAGAAACTAATCTATTTCGAGCTGGAAAGTAATTATATTTAAAAGTATTTTTTAAGATATTGACTCAACAATTCGATTCTGTAATCACCAGAATAAAATCTAGTGCGCTTCAACTATTAAACTATATTATTTTGGGTAGCAAATGTTAGTTTTTTTAACGTTTAATGAAATGTAGTAAAATAGCTGACAGCTATTAAAACAACTGATAGCTATTAAAAAATTAAATTTTATGAGCATTTTAATTTATTTAAAAGTTATACAAGGTGCAATTAAAGATTGATGAAGTAACAAAATTATATATATAATTCTAACATTTTACATAAAAATTATTAATAAAATAATAAAAAAACTAACCTTTAATTAGCAAATTTTATTATATACATAGTTTTCTTTAATTAGTTTCATATATAGTTTGACAATTAATAAAAGTTATTTAGCCTAATGTAATCTCTTAAGGGTTAAATACCTTCTTTTTTATTTGAAAAATATAAATTATATCTGTGAGAAGTAGAAGATTTCAAATTGGATTTCTAGTTTTGGAAAAGTAACTAATTAAATTATTTAACTTATCAAATCAAATCAACAAAGCCAAAGCAAATTTTTTGAGTACTGAGTTGAATTATACCTAATTTCTTCATCTTTATCCCAATTTCAAATTTTGAAACATTCTACGTAAAAGACGATATGAAAGCTAGTCCAAGTGCATGCTCATGCTAAAGCCTAAAGTGAGTGAAATGACACAACTTAAACCGCCCAATCATTTCCTAATTAAAAATCAAGCGTAAAAGCTCCGTACATTTTTGAAAAATAACTTCTCTAGAAAATATTTTTTTAGATTTTTTGACGTTTAAAATATTTAGAAGAATTAATCAATGAAAAAAAGTTTTTGAGTTGAAGAAAATTAAGACATTTAAAAGAAAATGACTTTATATTTTTAAAATATAAAATTTATTATTTTTGTACATTTTTACATCTATTTTTAAAAAATATAAATTAAAAATCTTACTATTTTAATTTTTTTAATATTATAATCAAATAATATATCTTTTAAAAAAATTATTTAATGAAACAAAAGGAATCAGAAGGCATCAATATATTGACATATTCTATAACTCTAATCCAATTTAAAAAATAAAAAATATACATTTGAATCCTTAAATTATATTTTAATTAATATTTTTATCCCTTGTTTTCGAGGAATTATTATAACATCCTAAATTGTTAATTCAAATCAATTATTGAATTCTTTTATTTAAAAAGACAGTTATTTACCATTCTTCAAACTCACTTTTTCTATAGAATGTATCACTTTTTCGATGAAAAATATTTATTTTTTGGATGAAAAAATCCCATGATAATGTTATAATAAAAATTAGGAATGTTATAATAATTTTTTGAAAATAGAGTGGCGAAAGTATTAATAAAACATAATTTAGGGATGGAAGTATATTTTACCTAAAAAATAAATCATTCATATTGGTTAAAAAAATAATAAATAAATCACTCATGTAGACTTTTTTATTATCTTACCTAAAAACAAAAAAAAAAAAGGTTAAAAGCGAAAAAATTAGGGGTGGAGAGTAGTGATTGTCTGCGTTCGCGCGTGCCGCTCGAGATTGTGCTCCTTTCTGTGTGCCCCGCTTACAGTTAAACCCCGCCGGAGTATATGGAGCGATAATTACGGAGTTATATTAATCTATAATTTTAAAAAAAATAATAATTATGAGAAGGGAGGTGGGTCCCATATCCCCACGTTGGATGCCCTTTGGGTCTCTCAGTGTCTTCTAGCTTGTATCCATCTAAGATCTTGCTGTGGACCCCAGCACGAAATACCATTTGAAATCACAACCGCTCATCACGCCAAAACTTAAGCTCAACGCGAAGCTTACTTAGTTTGGATCTGAGCCATCTTTACTCTTTTGATGCTGTACTCGATTCGTACTCTTTTTATTTTATTTTATTTATTAATTAATAAATTTATTTTATTTCCACGTATTATCCCTCAAGTGATGTCACGTTATATAAGCATGAGATACAGTAGAAAGTAGTAATTATCTGGGCGGACAAAAAACAAGTGGGTCTTACTCTTTTATGAATATTCCTCTTTCATTTTCCTTTTGTCCTGATTTTCTGATTTTAATTCAATTTTTAGCATTGCTAAAATAGTGTGAATGGTGGGACCAACGCGTATTCTGCTTGTTACTTGCAACACATTATTACGTAAATAATCTAATTTTTCTCAAAATACATAATTTTATATATCAATGTGATTTTGGCAATCAAATGCTTAATTAACTTTTTAATTAGATAAATAATAGCATTCCTTAATTTAAATTATATTTTTGGGAATTTCAAATTATAATGATTAAATTTGACATTTTTTTGTTCTGTAATTGGATTCAATTCATATTTTTCAGCTGTTAATAATTATTAATATGAAATTGTTTTCTCAAAAAATATTAAATTATTAACTTTTGCTTGTCAATAATTTTTTGCACTCCCAATTTAAATAGATCTTTAATCATTCATCAATAATTCAATCATAAATTTACACATTTTCTATTGTCAATTATGTAAATTGCATATGCACGTTTTATTCATTATAATTTTTTTTAAAAAATATAAATATATTATCATACAGGTATATATATATTGAAAATATTTAATTTTTTTTATAATTTTATTTATATAATTTTATTATTATATCTATTTTAAATAATATATGAATAATTATTATATTGAAATAATAATTAAAAATTAATAAACTTTTTTTATAAAATTTTTAAATATTAAAGTAAAAGTAAAATATTTGTTAAAAAAAATTTTTTTAAAAAAATGAATTAATTCCGACAAACAAAGTAAGCCGTAATTAATTTCACGCGTAAGGGGAAAACTGGCAATAGTTTAAAATATATTGTATGTTTATTTAAAACACTTGCACCAAAGAGCGAGTAGAAAATTATTTCCAATCAAGTGGGAGAAATACGCTTGTAAATTTCTATAGGCCCCACATATATCTGGTAAAAGGATTAACACAATTGGAGCGTATATGACAAATGCAAGACAGAGAGAGTGGAAGAAATAAACAGTAGCAAAAAATCCATTTTAGTTTCACACGCACAAAGAAGAATAAGAACAAGACCCTATTAATGATGGATTTGTTTAAAAATTCCAATTGATACCCCTATAGCGTCCTCTTTAAGTACTCTACCTTCCCTCTCGTTAGTCCCTCACATTGCCATTAACACAAATTCTCTCTTTCCTTTTTTTTTCTCTCTCTAGAATTGCATTTAGTAAAAATGGCAGTAGTTAGGATGCTTTCCGTTGCAAGTGTAGTAATGTCACTAATGTGGTTGGTTGCTGAAGCTAGAATCCCTGGTAATTACATGGGCGGTCCATGGCAAACCGCTCACGCTACCTTCTATGGCGGTGCTGATGCTTCCGGCACAATGGGTATGCCACTCTTTTCCTCTTCATCTTCCTTCATTCTTTGCAACTCAGCGATGTTAAATTCATAATGAAGTGTAATATAATACAAGAATTGTATTACTATATTTCATCACGGACTAAGAAAATGTCATTCAATATTTTGGGCATTAGTTTAAGATCTACTGTTTTTTGGTTTTATATAGGCGGAGCTTGTGGATATGGTAACTTGTACAGTCAAGGCTACGGAGTGAACACTGCAGCATTAAGCACAGCTCTGTTTAACAATGGACTTAGTTGTGGAGCTTGTTTTGAAATAAAATGTGCGAATGACCCACAATGGTGTCATTCAGGCAGCCCTTCTATTTTTATTACTGCTACAAATTTTTGCCCACCTAATTATGCTCTTCCTAACGACAACGGCGGCTGGTGTAACCCTCCTCGCCCCCATTTTGACCTCGCCATGCCTATGTTCCTCAAGATCGCCGAGTACCGTGCCGGAATTGTCCCCGTTTCCTACCGCCGGTAAGCCATTATTAAAACTTAAATTCCTTTAAACAAAAGTCTTTTAACTCTGATACCTAAAATATTTAGATAGGTTTATTTTTGTTAATTAGTCTCTAATTTATTTTTAACCGTCTAACGTAGTTTTAGAAACAAAATTGTTGCGGTCAGCTGGTCAAAGCTCATTATTACTTCAAATTAGTTATTTCACCTGACATGTCATTTTCTATTATAATATTATTAATATAACAATGATGAAAAATATGTTAAAAATTATAATTGTATACAATTATTGCAAATAAAATGGTATAATAATTACTAAAATTACAATTACCTAATGAAATATAGACAAATAGGTTTGCTCAATTGGCATAATTTGGTGAAATTTCAATTTTGTTTTCCTTTTTTTATCAAGTATTAAATGGGGAAATAGCCTTTAATAACTAATGCAAGTAATTCTTTTTTTTTTGTGAAAATAAAAAATATTTTTTGATAAATTGAAATATGCTCTGTATCCAAGTATCTTGGTGCTCTGTTTTTTGCGTGGGTTTTGTGGGTCAGTGTCTGATGGGCGCATGGGTCGGATTCTGGTTTATTATTGCTTTTGTCACGTGGCGGGCAAAGTTGCTATCTTTAGTGTAAAATGACTGAAATATCCTTAATTTGCTGCCGAATCTTATGCAGCTAGATAGGAACGTCCATACTATTTTTTTGTCATTTACTCTATTTTAGCTAATTAAAGAACCGTTTTGTACTTTATAGTCACTTTCGGTGGTTTTGTTTTCACTTTTTTTTCCCTCTAGTCTATTGCTGTTAAATTACCAAAATATCCCTGCCCTTCCATTCCATAGCGAAGGCTCTATAAAAGTCAAGTTGATAAATTGAGACATCATAAACCAAGCAAATAGATTTGAGTTTTATTGTGCTTGAAGATAAGAATATAAATATATTAATTTAATAGATAAACGAGGTGCTTCATTTTATTGAATTAGAAATGTAATGCCGTTTTGACCATGCATGTAGTTTGTTGATTGTGCATTGATACGTGTACACCGTACACATTGAGAGACCCATACCTAACTGTTGTTTTTTTTTTCTTTTTCTTCACCTGCAAATATTACTTTTTGACTATGAACAAAAGAAATTCAAAACGACAAAGCCGTAAAAGCGCGGAAACCAAAGCCAAAACAAACCTAACACTGTCCACGAAGTCTATAATAGTCGTCGTTGATTAGCTGGATTAAAATATATTAAGGGCTTACGGTGTAGTGTCCCACACTGAAATTAAGCTCCGGGTGCCATGCTATCCTTCTCTCTCTTTTATGGAATGACCCAATTGTCCTCACAGGTTTTGATATTTTTACGCAGGGTGCCATGCGGGAAGAGAGGCGGTATCAGGTTTACAATTAACGGATTCCGTTACTTCAACTTGGTTTTGATCTCCAACGTAGCGGGTGCAGGGGATATCGTGAAGGTTAGTGTGAAGGGTACGAGGACTGGGTGGATGAGCATGAGCCGTAACTGGGGTCAAAATTGGCAGTCAAATGCTGTTTTGGTTGGTCAGTCACTTTCGTTTAGAGTCACAGGCAGTGACAGACGCAGTTCCACTTCATGGAACATAGTCCCATCCAACTGGCAGTTTGGTCAAACATTCACTGGAAAGAATTTCAGAGTCTGATTTTCTAATTTAACCCAGAAAGAGAGAGAAATTTATAAAAAGAATTGATGTTTCCCGCCATAATCTATTTCCATTTTTACCCTTTTTGGTTCCGATCTTTTATTTCTTTTTCTTTATTTCATAAGCATATTTTGACATGGGTGTATGGGTTTTTCCAGTAATTGCATAATTAGAGGACAGAGAGGGACTAAAAGGAGAGTGAAAATGGAGACTTTGTTATATTTTTGACTGTGATTGGTGGGTTTGGTGTGTTAGAGCTGTGAAGCTTAGTTCAGTGGTTGAAGCGGCTAAACAAAAATTGTTAGCCCGCAGCCTTCTATATATATATGTTGATGGGTATACATTTGAGAAGTGTATTGTGCTAATTTATAGTTGAATTTGAGAAATGTTTATTTGGTTTGCCTTCTATATTTTAAATTTCTTTATTTCACCCTTTGAAATTGTTTGATTATAAGATTGAAAGCCACTCCTTTCATATCTATATTTGTTCAATATCTTATTAAATTTAACTTGTTTCTCAAATTTTTCAATTGTACTTAATGCACTTTTTGAAATAACATTGTCAATCACTCATCATTCCTCGAAAATTAGAGAATTCGAACTAGAGACTTTTCATTTATTTTGAATAATATTTATCAAATTAATAATAATCTTAGCGAGAGAAGACTCAATTCCAAATCTTTCACTTTTCGTGAAAAGATCAATTAAATTATATATAATAATTTAAAAATAATAATATGTGATTGTATACACAAAAAATTTATGGTGAAAATCGAATCAAATTTAGTCAATTAGTATATAAAGTTAATTAGTTGACTTTAATTATTTTGATTCGAATTTTAGTTATTTTTTAGCGGATTTCGGGACTTAATAAAATAAAAAAATTTTGATTTTTCTTTTATTAAAATCAAAATCAAACTTCATCGGTCTTATTAGAAATCTCACCCGCAAGTAAATCAAACTAATTTTGTTTTTATGAGAATAGTGTTAGATCCTTGCAAGTGAGTAACAAAGCAACTCCCTCCTTTCAATTCCCACTTGCAATAGTCAATTTACAAAAAAAAACAAAAAAAGGAGAAGAAGAAGAAGGGGGTACATATACGACTTGTAGTACCACGGTATTGCAAGAACATGGTAATTTACTTCAAGTTCAAAATAAAGGCAATCTTTGCATACCCATATAAACATTTGGTACAAAAAAGGTACTTGCTTTGATCCAAACAAATTGGAATGGAAATTTCCCTTGTGAACTTTACAAGCCATGTGTCAACTGAATTTTTTCTATTTTTAGTTTAAATAGATGAATTGAGTTTTTTTATTTTTTATTTATTTGATCTCCTTTTTGTCAAATCGATCTAAAAAATACCTACATATAATTTTTATTTTAAAAATTTGATTTGGTTAGTCTACTTCTATTCGGTTCGGTTCATTGTGATCCATCGATTCTTTATACACTCCTAAATCAAAATTACTCAAAAGCAAAACAAGAATTTCCTATAAAAATACTCTTGGATTCCCCATTAATTTCCTTTTGAGAAACTTCTAAGAAATACTGCTGGATGTTACCTAATAATCACTTTTTGGGCCCTCCATGAAATCAGGGAGCTATGATAGTATATTGTTTTGGGTAGGCTTTGGAAGGTGAACGAGGACAAAAGACAAGATTGGTAGAATCCAAGAACTTAAAATGTTAAATTTCCCATTTGGTATCAATTTTTTATTATTATTTTAATATAAAATCAATTTAACTGATACTAGAAATCTGAAATATTTGTAAAAAAAACTCTAGGATTATATATTCAAATATCAATAAGCAAAATATTTTTCATTTATGCTCCTTTGTTTCCGTAAAATAAACTATAAAAAAATATTTTTCATAATTTTTTATTGTTTAGAGGCGTTCAAGAAAATAAGTCAATAGAAAATATTTCCATAGTCAAAAGACAGTCAAGTCATTTTTTAAGGAAAATGATTTTTTATTTTTAAGAGCGTACAATATTTTTAGACTTTGATAAATTTATTATAACCTTATAACTCTATATTTTTTTAATTTATTAATTATTAATAACCACTACCATTGGTCACCACCACCGTCACCATAGTCTGTCACCACCACCGATCACCGTCGACTTTCATAATTTATCATTTTTTTTATATTATTCTCATATTTAAGAATAAAATTTTTAAAATACGAAATTCATATTATTATCATTATTATTGTTATAGTCTTATGAGTTTAAAATTTTAATTTTTTTAATTAATTTTCAATATTGCAACCAAATAATGGAAAATAAATCATTTAGAAAATATTTTTTTAAATATAAAATATTTTATAAAGGTAAATTATTTCTCAGTAAATAAATGGAGCCTAAGTAATATATTCGTGGTAATCTATTTTTATATTATGAAATTTTAATTGCTTAATATAAAAAATTCATAATAATTTATTTTTTGATTATTATAAAAAATTTTAAAACAATTCACATTAAACAAGCTTTTTTTTGTTACAATTAGACTCTAAGTGTTATTCAAATAAAATAACTTTTTTAAATTCATTGGATATCAAATGAGTCAGGATAATACTGTGCTTGATAACACTCATCAAATTAAAGAAAATAATCGTAGAGAGGTCTCGAACTCGAAACTTCTCACTTTCTATATAAGTAAAAAGACTAACGGAAGAACCATATGATTGACTCAAACAAAATTCTTTAAATTTGAGGAATTTAGATTTTAAATTCTATGATTTTGCAGGTAAAAATTTATCTAGAAATGCAATCCGCTCCTTCCATACAAACTCTCTGTTAGTTCAAGTGGGCTTCTCAACAAAGAAGGGAAGTTAAAAACAGAAAAGAAAAAAATGGTCACTATCAAACAAGAAGGACCAATGCAATTGCAGGCACATGGTGGGGTTAGGTTATTGTTAAGGCACTGTGTAAGCATGTGGGTAGAAATAGAATGTTGTCATTTCATCCTTTTGTTTCATTTTTGAGACAAAGATCTTCGGATTCTCATTATCATGCCTGAAAAGGGAAATCCAAAGTTAGAGAGAAAGCATTGGATACCCTAACCCTAACCCTAACCCAACACACAAATTTCTTTGCTTCTTTTTTACTTAGGTAACTGTGGGGCTCTCTTGTCCTCGATAGAAATTTACTCCCATATAAAACCAAATGATTCCTCGTGATATGTGCTCATCATGCATCCCTATGGTAAGAAATTTAGGATGAAGAAGAGGCTTATTAGCCTTAGTTCAGCTGTAAATCACTACAAATTATTTCTAAAAATTTCAAATCTTGAATTTCATTTATCATAATTTGTTTTTCTATTAAAATTTAGGAAGCAAATAATTAAATTTGAGTTTTATTCAAGTCATCTATGTACTTGCTATCTAATTTAACGTGTGATGGGTACAATCTATAATAGGGGTGGCTATGTTACGATTTGCGGAATCAAAACTGCCGATTTGAAACCATTGGGAACCAGAACCAGAATCTATGAGAATCAGAATCAGAATCAGAATCGGTCCGAATTAAAATCGAAATCAGTGGCCTACGGTTTGATTTCGATTCCACCATTTTTTGGAACCGTAAATCAGCGATTCTAAGAACCGATTGAAACAGTCTGAAATCGATAGTTTTTTCAGCTAGTTAAAATCGAAGGTTGTAATTAGCGATTAGAAGAAGATTTTATATTTTATATCAAACAGCTAGAACTGGCGGTTCGAACTTATGGTTCCAGGAGTTCTTTTTTTATTATTTTTTAAATAGTTTTATAAAACTTCCAAATTACTTATCCTAACAACTATAAATGACTACATAACGGTTAGTTTTGAGAGTATTTATGAAAAAATAATTTTTTAAATTTATTATAAATACCCTTTTTCTTTTTACAATTCCCTCACACCAAATTATCTCTATTCTCTCTACTCTATAGTATTCTCCACTCTACAATCTCTCTAATTTTTATTTATAAATTATTATCCAAAATATTGTAAAATAATTTCTTCAAAGTCCAATCTCCAAGTTTTTGTCCAAATTATTGTCAATTAATTTTTTCAAATTCCTATATCTAATTATTTTCTTTAATTTTTTCTATTCAAGTTTTTAAGTTACATATTATTTTCTTATAATTGCAAATAGAGGAAACTGAAATTCCGCTGAGGGCAAGAGAAAGGTTAAAGAAACATAATATTCATCTATCCTTACAAATGACATCTACGATTTTACTCTCGATTTATATAATCTTAAGGGATATCCAGATGAAAATTTGAAAATTCTAACTCAAGAATCTGAATTTAATGAAGGAGAATTTACAATAAGAAGAAAAACAAGATACACAAGTTGTTCAAAGTGCAAAACAAAGTTCCGACATGTTCGCCATTTATTTCATGAAGAAATTTAAAGGCGACAAAATATTTTATGTAAGTTGCAATTATTGTGGAACATCTTATAGATACAAACATGTGGGTTTTTGATTCTTCTAAACCTCAAAAGGATACATAAGGATAAATAGGCAACTTAATTCTTTTTTAAAAAAATTAAGTTCAAACTTTTTTTTTTAAAAAAAAAAGTAAGTTTTAACTTTTTTTAAACAAAAAATAAATTAAGTTGAAGACCTTTTTTTTTTTTTAAAAAAAAGTAAATTAAGCTTGAGAATTTTTTAAAAAAATAAATTGAGTTCAATTACTTTTTTAATTTTTTAAGGGTATTTTTTTATAAATTATTTCACAAATTTTTAAATTTTAAATTTTGAAGGAAAAATATTCTCTAATTTTTTTTTATAATTATGTGATTTGTTGGAAAACCGATTGGAGAATTGGTGGTTTTGGAAAAGTTAAGAAATCAAAATCAAAATCGTAACCATTCCGTTCTAAACTGAAACCAAAACCGTTAATTTCTAATTCGGTTCTAGTTCCAAAAACCATCGATTCTAGAACTGTCGCCATCCCTAGTCTATAACTTTTTTATTTTTCATAATAAGAGATAGGGATTACATTATCGAGATGAAAATAATTGGAGAAAATATGGTGTGATTTTATTGAGATAATTATATTTTTGGTGTTTAAATTTTCATTTTTCTATTTTGATGTCTTAACGGAAAAATGACAACCATTGAGTATTTGAATTTTATAAAAGTTTTTCAATTAAGTGTCTCTGACATAGAAAATCGTAAAAATAATTGTGCTCAGAGACCTATTTTTAATGCTGTGACAGTTGACTTGACATTAAAGTGCTGGATTTTTTTTCATGTAACACGTAGTTGATATGAAATTGACCGGAAATTCCCGTGACAGAATAGAAAGACAAGTGGATAGGTGGGGTGCAATTAAAGGAGGCTATAACTATATAAATTAATAGAAATTCCAAATTTAATAAATATATAAATTAATAGAACTAAAGAATTTTAAAAGTACAAACTAGCGAAACATATGTCTTCGAAATGAATTAATATTGAATCTAAGCACAAAAATTCATTTATATCTCTCTAAAAACAATCATTTTTAAATGAAAATATAAATTAATAAATAAAATAGGGATAAAAAATTTTTTGAACTCTCATTACAAAGGGAGGTTTTACTTCACATTCCAAATAACAAGCATCTGTAGAAGGAAACACTAGTTTTAGGGAACCCATTGGACCTTGGACCTTGGGCCTTGCAAGTATTAGATTAATCATTGGATAGAGCCCATTATTATAAAAATTTTGCATGAGAAATGATTTGAGCCGATCTAATGCTTATTGGGCCTAAATGGATTATAATTGTTCCCAATCCAACATCGTAACATCATGTTGCTTGTCCATTATAATTATTTGGGCTTTGATACAGAAGGAAAACAAAATGCGTTGTGTCTTAGTTAAGATAAATAAGAAAATATTTGTGATTAAAAGCTTATTTGATATAAATAAATTACACAAAATTGTAATAAAATTTGCACGTCACGTTTTCACATTTAACTGGTAACAAAATATGCGAAATTTTAATTAAATTTTATAAATTAACTCACGAAATTTGCACGTCACTTTATCGAGCTAAGTTTAAGAGTCAGTTTTATTGAATCGATTCGAACTCACAAATTAAGTCAAAATTAATTGATTTTACATTTTAATTTTATAGATTTCAAACTCGAGATCTAACTCTTCTCATTTATGGTTATCAACTCCAACTGCACTCTGTTTACAATCCTAGATTTGACTAGCCGGGATTAATATTAGTCTCTTAATTACTACAAATAATGGATTATAAAAAAAGAAAATTAACATAATCTATTATACTAATAAATATTAGTCTTTTTATATCTCTTCTAAATTTAAAGAGAGTGCACACTTAGGAAGAGAATGAGCTACTCCATTTGCTTCCTTATACACGTGAGAAGTTGAGAAAAAAAGGAACACCGGCTAGTTTTTAATTTTTTATATATTATTTTATAATTTCCATTTTGCGTTGATTTTACTTGTTATATATTTGTTAATTTTTTATTTATATAATATTAAAATATAAATTATTATTTAGATTAAAATAAATATAATGAATATTTTTTTAAATATGTAACATCTAATTGAAATAAAATAATATTTGTGTTTTTCTATTTAATAAAAAATATATAAATTTTATTATTAATTAATTATATAAAAAACTAAAAATTTGCATTTACCATGCTGTAAAATATTTTATAATATAGCGATATTATGACATTAATATAATAAATTAAGACATGCTCTATGTAGCCACAATATAAACTAAAAATTTGGTCTGCACATTAATTATTATTGTCAAATGAAAAATCATTTGACAATATAAACTATATGGCTCTACGCAGCCATATAGGGATCAATTTGCAATCAACAATATTAGTAATGGAAAATCATTTCTAAAATTTATAGACAGACATAACTGAGATTAAATTCAAAAATATCAAATTCCTATGTATTTATTTAAAAAAGATATTTGAAAAAATAAAAATCTCAAAACTCTAATTATCTTTATATATATTTTAAAAATTATTTTAAAAAAATACATCCTATTAAATCATAGAAAATTAATCAAATTCGATATATTTTAAAAAAAAGAAAATAAAATATTAAATAAGAAGAGAGCTTTTCAATTTTCTATTTATTTCATCTTTAATATATAAAAGCTGAAAATAAAAATAATAGCACATATGCCTAAATAGCAACTTTTTTCATTAGTTCAAATTTTTATAGCCTATTTTTTTTAAAAAAAAATTTCATTAAACTAAAAAAGGAAAAACTTTCTCATTTGATATATTAGTCAAACACTATACTTCCATAATTCTTTTTTTTGTTAAATTAGAATTATAAAATTTTTAAAATATAATAATGTGTGAATAATCAAGTAAGTTTAAATCAAAGAGAAAGATATTTAAAAAATTTTATTTTAATTTCATTGTATTTAACTAATGGACTCTAATACTAAATTATTTATCTATATTTTAATTAAAAAATATCAGAACATAATAAATTAAAAAAAAATTTAAGTTTGAGTTTCAATACTTGAAAATATTTTCAATTTACCTCATAAAAAATAATATCATGTGACAATCCTATAATTAAGAACATCAAAATCTATTATTATAAAAATAATTGGACAAGAGTACTCCAAGATCAAATAGAGAATACAAATATACATATTTTCTCAAATTAAAATGCATAAAAATATAAATAAAATGATATTCAAAAAGATAAATGAAATCTATTTTCTCAATTTAAAAGGTATAAAAAAATATAACTAAAAAGATCTTCAGAAGGATATATGAATCTATTTTCTCCAATTATGATGCATTAAAAATTTAATTAAAAATTAAAATAAGTCTAATATAAAAAATCTGATTATTCTTTCTTTTATTTCTATATTTATATATAGTATAGATCATAGATATATAATAGATTATAGATAGATATTATAAACGTGTTTTGCACATTATCTGCTTTCTTTCGTTGTAGGTATTCTAAGTTTAATTTTCTAAATTCTCTATTATTTTTATTTATTAATTTTCTATTTACTTAGATTAATTTAATTATTTATAATTGTGGTAAATACTCGTGATTAAGCTAAAATTTATTTAATTTAATATTTTAATTGACTATGACTAAAGTTATTTTAGAATATTCTAAATTTTATTAAAGGCGATATCGAAAATTTTATTATTCCCTTCTATTTCCACATTTATATATAGTACTAGTCTTTTTATGACGTGACAATACTCGTTATATTTTTATTTTTAACACTTTTAATTTTTTATCTATATAATTAAACCATAAGTTTTTATTTATATTAAAATATATGTAATTGATTAATTTATATTAGATTTGGTTGTATAAGCTATTTGAAATGTTATTTCTTATATATTTGATTCTATTTTTATAAAATAAAGTAGTCTCAAAATAAAATTCAATCCAATCTCTATAACTAATCATTCAGTCTCTAATTTATAAATACAAATTCTTAAAATCTTGATAGGTTCTCAAAATGAAAATCAAGTTGTCACTTAATTTCCAACCCTTACCTCACTCTCAAATCAATATCTATATACAACTATAACAAAAAATAATAATAAATTATTTTTATTGGTAGGTAAAAGATAAGAAATAAAAAAATAATCTGAATTAATAATGGTAATTATTTTAACTATAGTGATAATATTACTTAGCTAGTGCATTAGATAAAGAAATATATGAACTTATACCCAAACTCTTGAAACTTAAAAAATAATTTAAAATAAAAATATATAGTTCTAATTTTTTTCAATTTCATAAACACTATTTTTTTAAATAAATATATTTAGGATATAAAAGAAAAAATATTAAGAAAATTAAAAATGCGTAATCAATAGGTCATCTATTTATTATAAGGAATATATAAATTTCTTACAAAATTGAAGTGATAGAGTTACAAATTAATTTAATAATGAAAAAAATAAAAAAAATAAATTTTTATTAACAATAAAACTCTTTTAAGAACTCAACATATAATAAGAAATAAATTATATTAAAAAATTACTAACTTGAATTTCAAAAATAACCCTGAAAATGCTATAATTTAATTAAATTTAATTTGAATGGACCAAAAAAGCTAAGTCAATAAATGAAAATTACAAAGCAAATCATGTTAGAATCCAATATCGATCAGTTAATGAATTTATTCAAATATTTTATTTTTTTATTATTTTAAATTGTAAATTTAAAATAAATAAATAAGTTAACTAAGTAATAAAAAAATTATATAAAAGAAACATTATATGCTCTTCAAATAAATTGACAATTGTTCCTATAACTATATAAAAAAAAGAAGAGTATATTTTTTTCTTTTTTATTATATATATATATTATTTAAAAACAATTGTTAAAAATTATATTGAATCAAGTAATAAAATGTAATTTTTCTTTTTTTGTTTTAATTACAGGTATTTCGAGCCTATTGGGTTAGAATTAAATCCTATTTCCACGGGATCGGCCCAAGAAGCGATAAAGTGCTCCCAACGAGTGTTTACTCCATCCATGAAGATAGATACCTCGACCTCACTTGAGGAAGAAGAGTGTGGAACCACTTATCCAAATACTTGTTGATATAAAATGTAATTTTCGTATTATCTATCACTAAAGTTATTTTAAGATATTTTAAATTTTGTTGAGTGCGATATTGAAAATCTCATTATTCTTTCTCCTATTCACACATCTATATATAACAGAAGTAAATAAATAAATATTAAATTTTATTGATTTGATTTATAGATAGTAACATAGACTTTTCTAATTGCCTTCACTCACTCATTCCCCCGAAATGTTAGGATTAAGAGAATAATTGTTTGTACAAGCATAAATAATTGACAAGAATTGTAATTATTTTAATTATAAAATCCACGGAACACAAATGTGGCTTTTGGCCTCTAAAATACACTTTTCCATCAATCATCACCACAAGTGCAAGTTGAAGAATTGTTTATTAAAACATGAATATGATTTTTTATCAACCCTACACGTAATGATGCAATTATTCATATTATAGGAGAGGGTATGCCCTTAAAATTGACTGGACTTATATATGACGCATAAGATGACCTAACCACAAGAATAAAAAGGAAATGATATATTAATATTTATTCATTTCAAATTTAAGTTGTAAACTCAGAGATTAAGTTTTTTGCACATGGAGGGTTCTAATCACATTCATCGATCTACGGCCATGTTGACCGGTGCAAGTTGATCGCGTGGTCCGTTGCACAACTTTGCAAGTTAAGAAGCATACCTACGTTACAATTTTTTTTTTTTTTTTTTTGAATACTTGGAAAAATTACTATGAAATCTCCCAGGTTTGACTGAAATTATCATTTCAATTTTACCGTAAGAAAAATGAAGATATTTTGAAAATGCTAAATAATTGTAAAGTTTATCATTATGGTTTGTTTTTTATAACGATTTTAATTAACTTGTTTTTATTTGGAGTTATTTTTTTATAACAATTTCAAGCTATTAAAAATAAAATATTTAAAATTGACAATCAGTTGGTAGTCTGATTAGTCTTTTCATTTACGTGAGAAGTGAAAGGTTTTGAATTTGAATACTTTTGACTACAATTATAATATATCGAGCTCTACATTTTCTGCATTCTATATTTCTTTTTTTTTTAAGAATTTTAAGCTTTTTTTCCCGTTTTCATGTAAATATATATTTTTTATCTCTATCCCTTAACTCTATACAACAGCTATATCGTATCTCATCTTTTATCAAATATTACAGAATCTTATCATGAATGAAAAACATTTTCAAATTTTAATCAACTATAATCTCCACCTTTTTATATTTATATATTCGGTGATTTTTCCTATAATATTAGGTTATTTAACATCAACTGTCACTGAAACTATATTAGAATTGTGAAACTTTACAAAACTACTACCAGGCTGCAAGTACAGGGAGGAGAAGACATTCACATTATAATCTGTGGTAGAACATATATCATTAGCTTAGTTGATTCTTGTAACATGATTTTGCATGTGCATATTGATAGTTTATTTTTTGCACCAAAGTTAAACTTTTGTATACCTAATCATTTTCTGCACTATTTTAGTTTGATAGAACATATAGTATATGCTTAAATTTTTAAGTTTCTTTTGATTTGCAGGCACTGAATAATGATGTAAGATCTGCATATCGTATATTTGAGGAGGTCATGTTTGGTCAACATGCTTATAGAAGTTATGTTCATAGTTTTGAAGTTGTCGTGTTAGAGTTTATCACGGGACGTAAATCATTTGAGAGGTAAAATGTTGAAATAGTATAACATTATTCTATATATCTCTTCCTTGTTGTCTTATTTTGACAAGAACTTAGCCATTAGTATTCACATTATAATTTTAATCTTAACTCTCAAAGGGCTCAACCTTGTTCTTTTGCTTATGTTATTACTCTATATCTGGGTCGAGTTCATGTATGTCTTAGGCGGATACTTATATTTAATTTAATAATTACTGTGATTATATTTTTTGAAAGGTTGTTATTTGTAATTTTCTAATTAAGTTTATTATTATTAAAAAACAACTCTACGTTTAAATGGTTGATATTTAGAATCTACAAAATAATTTATTAAACTTCAAAATAAGATGCTGTGAATTTTAATAGTTTAAAAAATATTACAAATTTAAATTTAAATTTTATATCAAATAGGTGATAATTTTTATGGTGAAAAGAACTTCAACTCAAAATATTTTACTTTTTATATTTTCAATATGGTGTGCAAAAAAAAAAGAATCAAATACACTTGATTAGCATAAATTTAATTCGTTTGGATAAATAATATTATATAAGAATTAAATTAAATCACATAATTTAATTTAATCTTTTCTCAAAAAATAAAAACTTTAATTTTTTTAGAATTTTAAATTTCTATACAAAAGTTAGATTTTTTTCTTAATCATATCGATCATCAATTCAAGTGAAATTAGATTTGATTTTGTTCGAAATTTTAAAATAAAGATACTTTCTATTATATAGTCTGCAATGAATTAAAGTAAAATATTAATTAACAAAATAGAAACACTTTTAGAAAGATAAAACCATTGTGTAAAATATTCTATTTTTCATTTTTTTTAAATCGAAAAGTGTTAAGAATAATTTAATTTCTAAATTGAAAAATCACTAAAATTAGAATTTTTAGCGGTTTTTATCTTTTAAGACAAGAAAAAAATTTTCAAACTAGAAGTAACAATTGATTTCAATCTTCTTCTAGAAGAACTTAAATTCCATAAAAATTTCCACATTTATATATAATTTATATAAAATTTTTATAGTGAAAAAACAATCATTAAATAGGTTATAATTTTTACGGCGAAAAGAACTCAAATTCAAGATATTTTACTTTTTATATTTTTAATATGTTGTGAAAAAAACGAACCAAATACACTTGACTAGCATGAATTTAATTCCTTTGAATAAATAATATTATATAAAAATTAAATTAAACCACGTAATTTAATTTAATATTTTCTAAAAAAGTAAAAACTATAATTTTTTAAAAATTTAAATTTCTATATAAAAGTTAGATTTTGCAATCATATCAATCATCAACTCAAGTGAAATTAAACTTTGATTTTGTTGGAAATTTTAAACTTAATTCGCTAATTTATATTACCCCTCCGTTCTGAAAAAATAATTCATCTTTCCTTTTTGATTTTTTTCTAAAATATAGTCCGTTTTTTTTACATTATAGTTAATGTTTAAATTATCTATTATACTTTTATTAAATTTTATCTCATTTTCAATAACACTTATTGATTCTTACTTATTATTTCAATATAATAATTGCTCACTTGTTATTATATGAATAATAGCTACTTTCTTAATTTGTGTTAAAATAGAAAGTGGATTATCTGTTTGGTATGGAGAAATATATTCCACTTTCTTTTCTTGCATTATAGTTGATCTTTACATTGTCTATTATTTATTAAATTTTATCTTATTTTCAATAACCATCATTAATTTTTAATTATTATTTCAATATAATAATTGCTCATGTGTTATTTAAGATAAACATGAAAATTATATGAATAAAATTGTCCTTTAGGGATGGTCATGGCTTTGCAACCGTTGGTTTCTAATTCGGAACCTACGGTTTTGGTTTCAAAAAATTTAAAATCGAAACCAAACAGGAAATTAACGGTTTCAGTTCTGGTTTGGAACTGAATGGTTACGGTTCTGATTTCTGTTCCTTAACAGTTTTAAAATCGACGGTTCCAATTGGTTTTGCAATCGATTTTCTAGCGAATCACATAATTGTAAAAAAATAGAAAATATTTTTCTTCAAAATTTAAAATTTAAAAATTTTGTGAAGTAATTCATAAAAAAAATATCCTTAAAAAATTAAAAAAGTGCTTAAACTTAATTTATTTTTTTTTAAAAAAAAGTTCTTTAGCTTAATTTATTTTTTATTTAAAAAAAAGTTGGAACTTACTCTTTTTTTTTTAAAAAAAGCTCGAACTTAATTTTTTTTTTCTACGCATCGTGTTGGAGTTTGGAGGAATCAAAGGACACATGTTTGTATTTATAAGATGTTCCACAAGAATTGTAAATTACATCAAATATTTTATCGCTTTTAAACTTTTTTCTTGAAATGAATGGAAAATATGTTGGAACTTCGTTTTGTTTTTCGAACAATTTGTATACCTTGCTTTTCCTCTTGTTATAAATTCGGATTCTTGAGTTGAAATTTTTAAAATTTAATTTGGATATCCCTCAGGATTATATTGGTCGGGAGTGAAATTTTAAATGTCGTTCGTAAGGATAGATGAATATTGTGTTTCTCCAACCATTCTCTTGCTTTTAGTGAAATTTGAATTTCCTCTACTTATCATTATAAGAAATATCATTATAAGAAAATAATATGTAACTTGAAAAATTGAATAGAAAAAATTAAAGAGAATAATTAGATATATGAATTTGAAGAAAATAATTGACAATAATTTGGACAAATAATTGGAGATTGGACTTCGAAGAAATTATTTTGCAATAGTTTAGACAATAATTTATAAATAAAAATTGAAGAGACTGTAGAGTAGAGAACACTATAGAGTAGAGAACACTATAGAGTAGAGATAATTTTATGTGAGGGGATTGTAAATAGAAAAGGGGATTTATAATAAATTTAAAAAATTATTTTTCCATAAATGCCTTTAATACTGGCCATTATATAGCCATTTATAGTCGTTAGGATGAGTAATTTAAAAATTTTATAAAACTATTTGAAAAATAATAAAAAAATGGGGACATAAGATCTCACTCCAATGCAATAAAGCCTCTACTGAAACATGAAAATAAAATTACAAGAATTCATTTTTGCCTGTCAACGATCGAATAAGGTGTAGTAAATTGGCAACCCTCTTTAAATAATATGCATAATTTAATCAACATTGATGAGAAGTGGTTCTAGATGTGGAAGCACAAAAATTTATCTAGCTATAGATGAAGAGGAACCTTTGAAGAAATGCAAAAGCAAAAGGTTCATTCCAAAAAAATAATGTTCTTTGCGACTGTTGTGTGCCCTAGGTTCTATGTTAATTCAAATGTCTTATTTGATGGCAAAATTAGTATATGACCAATTGTTGACGGTGTACCAGCGAAAAGGAATAGCAAGAATCGCTCAGCTGGTACTCTAGAAACGAAGCCCTTAATATCAATAACAAAAGATATAATCCATGGCATTCTCATCCATACACTTTTACGTGCAATAAAAGAAAAATGGTCATACGATGGTGCTCCAACCACTATTTTCATACAACAGGATAATGTTAAGCCATATATAGAAGTTGGTGATCTTGAATTTGCAAAGGTTGCAATGGATCTAGGATTGGATAACTGTTTATTATGTTAGCCACTAAATAGTCCTAATTTGAATGTTCTTGACCTTGGATTTTTTAGGGCTATATATTCAATTAAACATAGAGAGGCTCTAAGCACTATTGATGGCCTTATAACTACTATTTTGAAAGCACATTATTTGTTTTCACCATTTTCAGTGAAGAAGGTGTTTTTAACTTAGCAAAGTTGCATGCTTGACATTCAAAGATACATTGCAAAAAATGGAATGACACTTTACCAACAACAATTACGATTGACCCACAGATTGTTAAAGAAGTGGCCATCAATGTCAAGCATCCATTTGCAAGAGAATTTGAAGATTGAACCATGTTTTTAATTTAAAAGTGCAACATTATGTCAATATGCTGTAACTATAATTTTGATGAATGATCTCATTTACCAACCTAGGTAAACATGATTCTTAATAGTAAAAAATTGATGCATTCGAGAGCCAAAGAATTTATCTAAATCTAAACCAACACTCTTTAGGTCCTCAAAATCGACCATTTTCTCATAAAGCAATCTTTCATTTAATATAATCTGCTCATGATAAATCATCTTCTCTTCAGAGATGAACCCATACCTATTTAAAAAATCACCACTGCTCTCTTCATCATTTGATGCGCCATGTTGCTCATCTTCATCCTCTGATCTAGTTAATTCAATCTCTTCCTCAATGAATTTCCTCTTCTTATGTGGGGATTTTTCAAGGTCTAAAACTTCTTTTTTTTAGCCTACCTTTTTAGAAGTGCTCGATTTTATTGGGGCATTAGATACAACATGAGATTTTGCTAGGGCTTTAGATCCAACACGAGATTCAGTAGGCTTTTTAGTAGTCTTGGATTTAAGAATTGAGAATGAATTTGTTACAAAATACAACTCTAAAAGCTACTTAAAAAGTTGTTACCAAATACAACGAAAGAGAATTAATTATGTGTGTTTTTTAATTCTATCAAATTGTTCAAATTTTCTGTGAAATTATTTTTATATAAGTGTATAATTTTATTTAGGAAAAAATATAGTTAAAAATATAAAAATTCAGTTGATAATAAAACTATAAAAATCTAAGAGGTAGTTTATGAAATTTTCAAAACTAGAATTTTGTAATGGAATAAAAAAACAAAAAATAACGTCCTATAAGAAATAAGGCTTAATTTTCCTCTTAAATTTGAAAGTGATATAGAATTTATTAAAAAATCAATTTTTTTTTATCATTAGCACCCTAATTTTGCACCAGAGCAAAAAAGCAAAATTTTTGAGAAAAGAGAATAAATATTTAATTTAAATCAAATATAACTAAAAAATTAAAAATATTTTTTGATTCTATAATTTTAAATTAAAATTACTTTTTAAATAAAAGATTATATAGTTTTGCAATTTTTTTATAATCACTTTATTTTAGTTTTTTTCCTTTCTATAAATAAATTTTATTATTTAAGAATATTAGAAATTATTATTTCATTTTTTTTCTAAGAATTGGACTTTTTTATTTATCTTTTGCAAAGTTGGAGTTTTAATTATATAAAAATTAATGTGTGAACAAACTGTACATAGCCATCCTAAAATTTAAAGGATAAATTGAACCTTATTCTTTTTTTAAAAAAAAAATTAATGAGCCTTATAATAAGATAAATAAAAATTCATTTACAAGAAAGACTTTGTGGTATTCTTAACTTTTGTTTTGATTTATTAAATACTTTAAATTACAGAATTACACTTATTGAATATTTGAAATTGTAAAATTTTTCTATTAAACATTTCAATTTATAAAAGTAAAATGATTATATTCTCAAATTTATTATTTTAAAAGTTATAATGAAATAAATATTTTGTATATAAAAATTAAAAATATTAAAAAGTTATTGCTACTTTTGTGGAGAGATATGCAATAGTATCAAAAACTCGTAGCTCCAAGCATAATAGATCTCTTGTAAAATTCAAAGCATAAAAATTTTTTTGTGCAAAATACAATGGTAAATTTATAGATTTGACCCTTATATTAACCCTTTTCGGAATAAATAAATTTTACAAAAATTGATAGAATTAATTAATAAATTCAATTTTTGTATTTGATATGAAGAAAAAAAAATGAAGAATTAAATTTTACGAATTAAATTTTATAGATTTAAATATGATTAAATCAAATTCTATAAAAATGTGCAATTTTTAAATTCCACTAATTTGAATAACCCAATATTTTATGACAATACTCTTCGTCCTCTTAGTCTTTTAAAATTATTATATCAAGAATATTTGAAAAAAGATAATAAAATTTTAAATTTTAAATTTATTCTAAATATGAAAAATATATATAATTTATCAATAAATGAATTTCACTTATGAATTGGTTCATACGAAAAGGAGTTTTTTTTTCTTTTTTTTTTTTTCGGACTGAATACTAAACGGAGCCTAAACAAATTGAAATGGATGGAAGGAAGAGTTCTATTGGTTTCAACTATGCATGTGACCTAGTATTTAGATCCCTGGCTACCTATAGTTTGACCAAGCCATGTGCATTGTTTGGAACTCCAACAAAGAAAGAAATCACCAAACACTAGAGGAGGAGGGAAAAAGATTTGTCTGAACCAAATAAATGAAAATGCCAATTTTGGGAATACAAATATTAATATATAAAAGACTTGTACCTAATGAACAAATGCTAAATGGACAATCAGATTATCTTTCTTACATCGGTGACAACAATGTAATAACAAAAGTTAGAGGTTGTCATAACAAATGGCACACATGCAAGATTCAATTGTTGTCCCAAGATAATCAATCTTTTTGAATATTTGAAAATCTTTTAATGAAATTAAATATCATAAACTAATAAATACTCTGCCCTCTTTTATTATTTTAGTGAAAATTTTCATTTTGAATTTTTTATTTTATACAGAAAATTTTACTCTAAATGAAACTTTTGATAAAAATATGTGACATTTTGATCCGGCAAAACAATTATAAGAGTGCAGATAGAGTAAAACTTTTGGCTAGCTTTTAGGATGGCAAAAAAATAATAGATAGTGAAAAGTCGGAGATAGAAATGAATCGGATTATAAATTAAAAAATAAAAAACTAATCATTAGAGGCGTCTTTTGGTGAAATGTCTTAAAGAGTTGAAAGAACTCAAGGATTAAGCGTGCTCGTTTAATGAAAATCTGAGAATGGGTAACTCTTGGAAAGTTCCTCATTTCTCCTACGGGATAAAAGCGTGCGGGTCTTACCAGTCCAGTATATAATGGAATTGGCTTGATCTAAAATAGACAATTCTTCTGGTGGTTGGAATCAGGCGTGACAATTAATACCATGGCCAGACCCCCCTCTAGTAAATGTATGATTCGAGGACGAACCATGCAAAAGCTGGTAGGTCTATGATATTTCGACCTAGAAAAATGATTCTAAGAGGGCAGGTAAAGCGATGCTCCTAGCTAGCTTCTAGGATGACAGGATGGTCATGGGTAGTAGAATGCGGGACACATGAATGAATTAGATCCTATACTGAAAAGGGGGAAATTAATCATCAGATGCGCCTTGTGAGGGAATGGCTTAGAGAGTTGGAAGAACTCCAAGGTTAAGCGTGCTCGCTTAATGGAAATCTGGAAATCTCACATGTGAGACAAAACCGTGCGGGTCTTGCCAATCTAAAATAATCAAAAGTGGACAATTTCTATAGTAGTTGGAGTCAGGCGTGACAGAATGTCAAAAGAAAAAGTCCAAAATGCCTTTTAATAATCTATCTTATTGCTTTTATTTCAGTTCAATTAACAAGAATAGTGGTAAAAAAATGTGGATTGGGCAATTAATGAGCTTATGTTTATGAGCAGTTTTAGTAAAAATGTGCTCAATTTTATGAAATTAAGCACAAATAAGAGTATTGCGCTAACCATATGACCATACATTTTAATTGTTGTGCAGTAATAATAAAAAAAGTCTTTATGATGGAAGAATCTTTAACAAAATGATGACATGTGTCTGACAACTGTGCCCTATTTTGATAAAATCAAATGCAAATATTAGGATTTAGAGACTTTAAATAGACACCAATAGTGACCATTCACTTGTACCTCCCCAAATTCAGCCACATTTAGAAATCGCCGATATGTAATCTTCCATTATCACCATTCGACTATTATAAAATGGTGTCAATGTCTAAAAAGAAAGAAATACCTCTAAAAAACAAAGAATGGCAAGTGAGAAAGATGATTCAACATTTAGGAGAGTTTAAACAAAAGTCAAAGCATCAAAGGAGACACCAAATTCATTCTCAGTTCTTAAATCCAAGACTACTAAAAAGCCTCCTAAATCTCGTGTTGGATCTAAAGCCCTAGCAAAATCTCATGTTGTATCTAATGCCCCAATAAAATCGAGCACTTCTAAAAAGGTAGGCTAAAACAAAAAAAAGCTTTAGACCCTTAAAAATCCCCACATGAGAAGAGGAAATTCATCGAGGAAGAGATTGAATTAACTAGATCAGAGGATGAAGACAAGCAACATGGTGCATCAAATGATGAAGAAAGCAGTGATTTTTTAAACAGGTATGGGTTCATCTTTGAAGAGAAGATGATTTAATATGAGCAGATTATATTAAATGAAAGGTTGTTTTATCAGAAAATGGTCAATTTTGAGGACCTAAAGATTTTTGGTTTAGATTTAGATCAATTCTTTGACTCTCGAATGTAGCAATTTTTGACTATTAAGAATGATGTTTACCTAGGTTGGTAAATGAGATCATTCATCAAAATTACAGTTTCAGCAAATTGACATAATGCTACACTTTTAAATTAAAACAAGGTTCAATATTCAAATTCTTTTGCAAATGGATGGTTGACATTGATGGCCACTTCTTTAACAATTTATGGGTCAATCTCAATTGTTGTTGGTGAAGTGTCATTCCATTTTTTGCAATGTATCCCTGGACATGTGCTTTATCTGATACTGGTTCCCACCAAAACATTTAAGAATGTCAACCATGCAACTTTGCTAAGTTAAAAACACCTTCTTCACTGAAAATGGTGAAAACAAATAATGTGCTTTCAAAATAGTAGTTATAAGGCCATCAATAGTGCTTAGAGCCTCTCTATGTTTAATTAAATATATAGCCCTAAAAAATCCAAGGTCAAGAACATTCAAATTAGGACTATTTAGTGGCTAACATAATAAACAGTTGTCCAATCCTAGATCAATTGCAACCTGTACAAATTCAAGATCACCAACTTCTATATATGGCTTAACATTATCCTATTGTATGAAAATAGTGGTTGGACCACCATCGTATGACCATTTTTTTTTATTGCACACAAAAGTGTATGGATGAGAATGCCATGGATTATATCTTTTGTTATTAACATTAAGGGCTTCTTTTCTAGAGTACCAGCTGAGTGATTCTTGCTATTCCTTTTTACTGGTAAACTGTCAACAATTGGTCATATACTAATTTTGCCATCAAATAAGACATTTGAATTAACATAGAACCTAGGGCATGCAACAATCGTAAAGAACATTATTTTTGGAATGAACCTTTTGCTTTTGCATTTCTTCAAAGGTTCCTCTTCATCTATAACTAGATAAATTTCTGTGTTTCCACATATAGAACCACTTCTCATCAATGTTGATTAAATTATGCATATTATTTAAAGAGGGTTGCCAATTTATTGTACCTTATTCGATCATTGACAAGCAAAAATGAATTCTTGTAATTTTATTTTCATCTTTCAGTAGAGGCTTTATTGCATTGGAGTGAGATCTTATGTCTCCATTTTTAATCTTTTTGTACACACATGAAATAAATGCGCACAGTTCAATAGCTAGAAATTGAATTGTCATTCGACATCTAAGTGCAATTTCTTTTATCCTTTCTGTAGATATTTCAACTCATCTTCTACCCCTATTTCAAGGACGTTTCATGCCATTAAAATTTTTCTCAAGATGAAACCTTTCATTTTGTCATATTTTGTAAACCGTCTTAATAGAAATATTAAATGTAGTTGCAACTTTTTCATAACTCCGTACATTTAGGATTCTTTCTTTCATCTTAGCCAGAAGCATTATTCTTATAGAGATTTTTACATCATCAGGTACATTTTTCTTTTTATTTTCTTTGTTGTTGTTGACCGGAACATCAATTTGGGAATGACTCAAGTCAGGAACAAACATAATGCCTTCTTCATCTGGCATGGAGTTCAAGTCCGGCAATTGAAAGTAGTGATTTTTGCTTCAGAAACTATGGAAGAGTTTGTAGGCATTTCATTGAGATTAATTAAGAATGTGGGTTCATAATGGTAGAAGCCATGATTCCTTCTTAGTCGTGGTAGATTTTTCGAAAATAATCGAGTAATTGTATGTAATGAAATATTCCAATTTGTATAGATATTTATATGTATCCATATTTAGAAGTTGAGAAGGCTCTTACATTTCTCAAAAATTTTACCTCCAAAAATTCAGTAAAAATACGAGCAAATAGCAGAAAGGTCCATCAATTCCATTATTTGAGGAAAACTTAGGTTCCAAAAGTTAAAATTTTGATTTTGGAAAGTTTGAAATTTCAGAGAATTTAGCGCTAAAAAATATTGATTTTCCTCTGTTTTTTTAGTCACAATCTCTCTAATAAATGTGTTCTTGAAACACTACATGGGTGACATGGCTTCATCACCATTAAGTGTGTATTTAATGCCAATTAGGGATACTTTAGGCATCATTTGGACTAAATATTCGAATGAACAAAATACCTAATAAAAAAATCGCTACACATTTTATTGTTGCACCCTATTTATATATAAAAAAGGTATTTATATCAATGTTACACCTAATTAATCTAAACAAATTTAAAATTTATCGAACCAACTGAATTGAGATTATTTCATGGACCATTTCTATACACGTTATATAAAAGTAAGCTCAATTTTACATGTGTTGACATGACTATGTCTATTTTTTAAAAAAAATTTCATAATACGATCACAAATATACCAAACAAGAAACATAAAATTATAACTACAATTAAATTTGAAAAATTAGATATATAATTATTTACCTAAATGAATATTCCAAAGAAAACTAAATCAAATAATTTATTTCTAGAGAGATTTGTCTCATATGTATGTACCCTTGCTGTAGTTGGATTGAAACACGAGCCCCGTATGTAGAAATGTAAGCAATAATGTAAATGTTTCTACTCCTAAATTGTAATAAATAAAGTTTCCTGCGACTCACCGGCAAAATATCAGTAAAATACCAATTCCATTTAAGATGTTGAAAATTAAAATTATTTGAAAATGTTATAACGAAATTTAAGATGTTATAACCATTTTTTCTGTCATTTGCGTTGAAGATATTATTTATTATTATTCATTTTTTTAATTTTATTTCCTTAATATCTTATTTTTATTTGCTTGCTGCCCACAATATCTTATAAATTGGCAGGTAAGCGGTCGTTAGTATTTTGAAGTGCTTATTATTCAAAAGAAAAAGAAAAAATTATTTGGCATAATTTCCATTTGTATATTGCTCCAGAAATATTTTTTACAAAAATGAATATAAAATATAATTAAAGTCAATGGACGACTGAATTTATCAATAATATTATAGTATGGAATGGGGATTTGAGATTTAGAGTTTTCATTAAAATTTTTTGAAAATTATATTTTATTTTGAAAATGAATTAAATATTATTTTAATTAAATATAATCCCTATTGAATTTCTGCTGTCATAAAAAAATTTTACTTCATTCCAAATCATCCAACTCCGGTGACCATGAAATGCCATTAGGTATGATACAGCGTAGACTATTCGATAAAATATTTTATTATGAGTTTTAGTGGCTTTATTTATTAATTTAGGTTATTTTTATTTACGTTTTTATCTAATTTTTAATTTTGTTTTCTTTATGATTTTTGAGGTTTTTGTCAAACTTTGATTAGAAATTTTTCAAATTTGACTTTAAGATTATTTCTTCTACCATGAATAATAAAATTGATTATCTAATAGAATAAATAGGATAGAATTAATTGAAGTTAAATTCTCTAATAACCTTTAATCTTTGAATTTTTTATTTAATTGCTTCAATTGATTATTTCTTTACTTTTAATTTTGCAAACAATTTTATTAATTTTTATTTAAGAATGGTAGGTTAATAAATTTTTTAATCTTAATTTTAATTTGAGTCTGTTGCTGTTTTTCAATGGTAGCTCCTATCTCTTACTTTCTACTTTTTTTTTTTGTTTGCTTCAACTTCTTTTCTTTTGCTTTAATAAACTCATATTTATTTTTGCTTTGTTGTTGTTAGTTGTCTTCATATTTGGAGTTTTTTGTCCCTTTCTTATGAGGATTTAGTACTAAATAAAATTATAATATCTAATTTTATTTGGTTGTATACTTTAAATCTTGATTTGCAAGTGTGAATTTTTTATCAATAGAGCTTGGTAGTCCGGTATGTTCTTCCATTGATGCTATTAACGCATAGCGGCAGAAACTCACATGTATTCATCATATATTGTAAATTATTGAAAAAACAATCAAGTTATAGAAGATTTAGAAGGATTATTATCTTAACGTCTAAATCAATTAAAGAGTTAATTACTGTTATGAAGATTTATATCTTTTATCAAAATTAATTCTAAGCGAAAAGATTTAGTATTATATTTTTTTAATTTTAGTTTCAAAATTCAAAAATATATGAATTCATTTATTTCGTTAAGAATCATCAAATTTTATTAATTATTAATAGTAAAGTTCTATATTTGATTTATATATTTATTTGAAATTTTTTATATTATTATTAATAAATTATATTTTAAAAAAATATATATAATTTTTGTGGAAACTATATTTATTTTTTACTATCTTTAAGCAATAAAAATGCAATTTAAAGGACATAAGCGGTCCTCACAAAGTCAATGGGCATAAATGAAAATTTAAAGATAAAAATTATGCATTGGTCCTTATCTAGATCCATCCAAATTTTGCACGTGAGCCATGTTTGAAATTTATAATGTGAACTAACTCCGTCCGTACAAAAAAAATTGATATTTAAATAAAAATATCAAAGTAAAAATTAAAAAATATTTTCTGTTTATGGAAAAGAATAATCTACTTATTGCATCCATTCTAGAATATACCTGAACTGAAAATGGAAGAGATTTTTGCAAAGAAAGTGAGTGTATTTTAGCTTTAGGTTTTAATTTTCTTTTATCAAAACGGTACAGATTGATAAATGGTTAGGTACCGTTTAATATAAGAGATAACAATTAACGGGTATCCATATATATAGTGTTTTTTTCGTATCTACAATGGATAGTAATTTCACAATTTATATTTGTCTCGTACTCATTTATTATTATTTGTATTTCTATGACTTGCGCTGCATGTTAACTGTATTCATTATTCGTATTTGTTTAATTTTTTATGTCATTACTCGCTTGCATTCATTATTTATATTCATCATTTATTTTTCAATATCAGATATTGATTATAATTTGTCTTATATTATTTAGAATTTTATAATGTTAAAAAAATTTTATACGAGATTAATGGGAATATAACGGTTAATTAATATATATTAATTATTCGTATCAGATATTTTATAATGTTAAAAAAATTTGTATTCATTATTCGTATTCATTATTCGTATTTGTTTAATTTTTAAATATTTAATTATTTATATGTATTTATTTAAAAAATAATTTTAATAAATTATATATAATCAATTAATAAAATATAATTTTTTAATCGATTTTATTTTAAAATATTCAAATTTCATTACGAGCAGTATAAAAAATTTCATTATTCTCTTCTATTTCCTCAGTTATATATAATATATATAAATTTCCCTTTATTTAAATAATTTTGAACACTACAGTAATAATAAAAAATCTCAATATCAGTTTGTAATACTTGAGTTATAATTTATAATATAAATGTCAACAGTTCGAAATAATATATAAACAATAGAAATATATTCTTTTTATTGTGATACGTGAATTGATTTTATATACGTGTGAATTATATATAAACAACAGAAATATAACTCAATAAAAAATTTTAATATAATTTCTCAAATTTTTATATGATAGTTTGTAATTGGTGAGTTGTAAGTTACTTTTCATTACATAAAATTAGTAATAATGTAAACGTGAACAATTAAAATTTTTAAATAATAATATTTTATTTTATGTTTTAGCTAAATTAGAACAAATTAAACTGAACAATTTTTTATTTACAATTTGATTAAATTATTTAATAACATTTATATTAAATTATATTAAATCAATTAATAAAATATAATTTTTTATTTGATCATTATTTATTAAGGTTATTTTAGGATATTCAAATTTTATTAAAAGCGTAATTAAAAATCTTATTATTCTCTCCTATTTTCATATTTATATATAGTTAAAAATATAGATTTGTGGGTTAGTTTCACTAGAAGGGCTTGAACTATAGGGATAATCACTTAATGGGGTACCAACTTCAATTTATATTTATAAAATGTCTAAACTCATCAATTCGTAACAGTAAAATGCTTGTCGCCGAAATTGTGAAATTCTAATGGCCGGATTGCCATGTATTTCACGCGTGATATTTTTTAACCCTCTTATTTTCCATGTCAGCATTTTCCTCTCTCCTCCATCTTAGCATTTTTCTCTCCTTCTCTCTCTCTCTCTTCACTTTGTCCATTAAGAAAGAAAAGTCGAAACCTTATCTGTCTCTTCCTCCTCCTGTCGGCGACAGCTTATCCCTTTCCTCTCTATCTCCATTTGTTTTTTCAGCCATCGGCGAACTAATACTCTAACTGCATCTTCTTCTTGCAAGAATTTTGATTTCAGTATTGGTTCAGGCGATTTGGTGTTCGATCATGAGAGATCGTGACTGGAAGTTGCGATATCGTGCGATGAAGTTTTCCAGTAGTATCTCTCCTTTCCGTTGACGTCAAGCTCCGGCAATGGTCCCAATCAACTAGTAGACATCTCCTGAACATTTTCCCTCCATCGATTTTGATGATGGTGCCTAGATGGTGGAAACGCAATTGAAGGCGGTGGAGCAGCGGCTCTCGAGCGAGAGAGAAGGAGAGAAAAATGCTGAGATGGAGGAGAGAGGAAAATGCTGACATGAAAAATAAAAGGGTTAAAAAATATCACGCGTGAAATACGTGGCAATCCGGCCATCAGAATTTCACAATTTGGACGACATGCATTTTACGGTTATAAATTGGTGAGTTTAGACATTTTACAGATACAAATTAAAGTTGGAACCCCATTAAGTGATTATCCCTATAGTTCAGGCCCCTCCAGTGAAAATAACTCTAGATTTGTAAATTTATTAAATTGAAGAGAGAGAGACAAGTATCCTGAAACGGATCGAAAAAGGACAAATATACTAAAATACATGTTTCTACTTTCATCCCTAGCTATAGTAAGTCTAAAATTCAAAGTCAAATGATGCTTTAATTTACATATAATCTTTGTCATCTTTTCATAATCAAAATTTATGAAATTTGATACTATACAAATTAATATTCAGTGTATTTTATATTACATTTATATCTACTAGTAATATGTGAAATTGACCCCATCATGCTATGTATAATACCCTGAAATTTTTATTTCGAAATATTCTCATTTAAATTTAAATTGTAAATTATTAGCCAATAACATTACGCCACGTAATATTATCGGGATCGAAAATCATTTTTGGTTCGCCCGAAAATTTATTGAATAACCATTAATCGATTAAAAATCGGACCAATATTTCTTTAATTAGACCGAATTAATTTAAATTAGACCCGAATCGGATATTTTTGAAAAACACTGTGCGTCACTATTCTTTTCTCCC
>CANUEX010025015.1:0-17084 GCA_948099535.1 Jatropha multifida | reverse complement strand
TAAGATAGAATTATTTAGAATTCTTTGTAGTAATACAGTAGTAGAAAATCCGCAGTTATGTTAAGATTTATGATTGTAATAATAATAATGTTAAGTGTATGTAAGACTTTATGGGAATGATTGAGTTGAATAAAATAAGGCTTTGTGATAGTTTGAGTCATTAAAAATATAATGGGCCAACTTGTAGAATATTTTCATGTAATTATGGTGTTGAAATCAGATATTAGGCTTACTACGGGCCTCGGGGGCCTTAACCTTACCCAGGTCCTAGTGCCGGTCCGGCCCATGGAAACGGGTCGTGACAATATATTACTTACTTTTGTTGAGGAAAGCAATTTAATTATTTCACTGATATTACTCAAATCGATTTTCGTTTTTTACATGTAAGAGTTCAAGTTTTATTTGAGTCAAAGACTTTTTTTTTTCCAATCTTTAATTTCATCCTAAATTTTTTTTCAGTAATTACAATTGTACTCTAAAAGTAAACTAAGATTGAAATTTTAATTAAGATCATGTCAAAATAGATTCCATATTGAAGTATTTAAACAATAAATAATAAGACCAAACCCATATATTCATATAACAAATAAAATTAAATTAAATTAAATATCTTATATTGAACCGATTTTAAGATGCAAAAATAATAAATTGGGTATTAAGTCAAATTAGGGTGTAATTGTAATTAGGTTAATAAGTTCAAGATACTTAGAGTACAAATATTGATTTAGAGTAAAATTGCAACTACTCAAAAACTTCTGAGGTGAAATAAAGATTAAGCCGTTTTTTTTAAGCAAGTTAGTGGCATTTAAATAACCTTTATTTATATATTGTAAACGGTCATTATTTTTATGAAACTTTATGCAATAAAAAGTTGAGGTATCGTGATTTATTATTTTAAAAGAGTTATATCTAATTTTAATAATTAGCATTATTTCAAGTCTCAAATTTTAATACAAACTAGTGTTAGAAACTGTGCAATGCGAGTAGGAATATTAAAGGATGAAATTAGTAATGAAAGCGGTGTAAGCATCCGCAAATTTTAAACTACCCATAGCCGTATCCGTTTAAAATTTTACTTTTCGTATTTGTCCTAAATCTATTTAAGTATCCGTATCTAAACTTGTTTAAAATTTTAATACTTTCATTCATTCTAAATTCGTTTAAAATATCCCTTAAATGGATAAGATATCCGCACATTTTAAACTATCCAGACTCAAATTTATTTTACTAATAAATGGGTAGGTTACCGTGGGTACACACAGCCAAAACCATTTATTGTAACAGTTTCCAGAGTATAATACTTGTACTCTATCTATATTCATTGAGTAATTTCACTACCCAACATTTTAAATTATCCAAACTCGAACTTATTTAAAATACATTTTTTTTACTAATAAATAAATATGATATCCGTGGGTATCCATGGGCAAAACCATTTATTATAGTGGATAATGATTAGCAGGTGCCCAGTGTCTAATACTCATATCCTATCCGTATCTATTGCAGGTAATAATTTCACTATCCCTATCCGTCTAAAATACATTTATAACCATTCGTACCTTTATTAAATAGATTAAAGCGAAATGAACCCTAGAAGATCCATCTCACTTCTATCCTTAGATGAAATAATCTTTATAATAGCATTCAAAAATAATAAAATTATCTAATAAAATGATCGTGCAATGCATTATAAAATTATTTCTCATTGAGATATGCTGAAAAAATTATTATAATGCTAAAATGTGTCTTCTTAAATATTCTGTGAAGTCTTTCGCCAAGATATACAATAGCAAATGTCATACATGGTATAATCTGCATAAAAAAATGCACACATAACTATTTTTGCAAATGGTAGTAAGATTTATAACAGTGTTATTTCTCATTCTAATTTCCATCTCATCTTAATAGATAATTTTTGTAAAAATTTGATATTATACCTGGATAAAAAGTAAAGTACTATTTTTAATATATATATATATATATATATTATTTTTAAATTTTAATATTTATATTTTAATATCTATAATAGTTATTTTAAATTTTAACAGTTCTTAATAGTCTTTTTGTATTTTAATAGCAACCACTACCCATCATTTTATCATACATGAATAATAATTAACTAATCATTATCAGTTACTAGCAATCGCTATTAGCTATCAGCCAGTAAAAACCGCCGAATCAACCATACCCTTATTTTTAAAGATTAGATTTTTTTCTTATTTTATTTACTGAAATTTTAAATTTTAAAATCAATACTTAAGTAAAAAAATATAATTGCATATATTTTTTTAATATCATAGGAAGAATAATATTCTGATAAAGTTTCCTCAATAATGACTCAAAGTTTTGAAACCTCTATAAGTAAAACTCACTTGGATTAGTTGTATAAGTTAAATCCATATAATATATATAAAAATAGATAAGTCTATCTTAGGTGACAACTAAATGTATGTCTTTTTAAGTTGTAAAATTTAAAGAGAGTAGTTATTTAGGACATTTCAAATAATATACTTATTAAGATAATATTATTAAATTAATTTAAAATTATATTAAAATGCATATAACCCAAGATGTGCAAATTGAATAAATTGTTATTCAAATTTGGGCAATTTGAGTTGAATCTATTATATGTGCTGCGTCATATATTTAATATTAACACAATTAATTAAACATCAAAATAATACCATTAAATTAAATTAAAATCTATATAATATAATATATGAAAGTAGAGTGGGATATATATTAATTATATATCAATGTGACTTTTTATTCCTCAAGATGAATATTAAAAAATAGATATTAAAATTTAAAAATAAATATATAAATATACATATATATATAATAATAATAAAATATATATTATTAAAAATAGAACTTTTTTTTATACAAATATAATCTCAATTTTTTATGAAAATTGTCTATTAAGATGTGACGTAAATAAGAATGAGAAATAACATTGTTATAACTCTTACTATCATTTGCAAGAATAGTATGTATGTTTATGTAGATCATACTATGCATAACCTTTGCTGTTGCATACATTGGTAAAAGACGTTACAGTATACTTAAAAAAATACATCTTAATATTTAATAACTTTTGCAGCATATTTCAATGAAATACAATTTTGTAATACATTTTATTATATAATTTTATTATTTTTGAATGTCATTATAAAAGATTATTTCAGCTAGAGATAAAGTAAGACGAGTATTTTAAGATATTCACTCCTTTCCTATCTGTTTAATGAAGGTACATATAATTATAGATGCATTTTAGACAGTAATGGATATAGATGGGATATGGATATTAGACTCTGGATATCCATTACCAATTATCCACTATAATAAATGGTTAGTACCTGCGAGTATCCTATCCATTTATTGGTAAAAAATATACTTTAAACAAGTTCAAGTTTGTATAGTTAAAAATGTCGGGTAGTAAAATTTCTATCCGTAAGGATATGGATAGAGTACGTATTAGACTTTGGGGACTAGCTATCTATTATCCACTATAATAAATGGTTTTAGTTGTGGATATACATTCATTTATTAATAAAAAAATACATTTTAAATAAATTTGGATTTGGATAGTTTAAAATATGCGGATACCCTATCCGTTTACGGGATATTTTAAATAGATAGTAAAATTTTAAACGGATTCAGATATATAATTTAAAATTCGCAGATATTCGCCCCACTTTCATTTCTAATTTCATTTTTTAATATTACTCCACTTATCGTACAGATTTTAACACTAGTACAAGTTAAACACGGGAGATATATTATTTATTAAACATGGAAGAAAAAATATTTTGATTAATAAATAGATAATCTGAAAATCATAAAATCTTAATAAAAAAACATTTAATATTTTTCTTTTTGGCATTATTCACATAAAGCACCTAAAAAAAGTAAAAAAAAAAGAGAGAACTTCTGACCTACCGCTGAAGAGAGAAACAAACCCACCGATATCTTAGAATTTATCCACAAAAGAAAAATGGCAAGAGCATAGTTTTTTCATTATGCAATATTTTATTTTTATTAGGCACTCACCGTCTAATCTGCTGTAATGGATAAAATAAAATGATTTGATTGAGTAAATTTAATTAATATTATGACAGAAATTAAACTTGGAAAATAAATTAAATTTTGATAAAAATAAAATTGTTAGTTGGATTCTGTTAGTTGCACCGTATGGTATGGTGGCCAGCCCTATCAAAAATGAATTAAAAACCAGATAGGCCAATAATATAAGAATCCTTTGTTTTGGGGATGTGGTCAGAAACGAAGAGTTAGAACAATAAGTGGGAATTGAAAGTCCCGAGGAGAAACTAAAGAGGATAAGGCTATCTTGTATATATAAGTATAAGATAGATGACTGTTCGATTCTATCCTAATGGTTTTCTCAATCAATCTGACGGTAGCCGCCTTCAGACCATTCTTATCCATCAAATCTCATCGTGTGTTTGATGAATGGTAGTCAAAAGATTGCAGCGGTCGAGTATTGTTCAACATTACGAAGATCGAGTTTGAGTTTTGGAACTGGCTTCAGTTGGAATTGGAGTACACTTTAAAGCTCATAATTCATTCTTGTTTATGAATAATTTTTTTATTTGAAATGTTAAAGTTTTATTTTACAATGAATTTTAACGGACTAGTATTTTATGACAAATATTATTATTTTTAATTTTTTTAAATTACTCTTAAGCTTTTCAAGTAGAATAGTCGATGGTTTTATTTTCTATAACATGCAATGAATTCCTTTTTAATGTTACATTTATTTATTTGGCCTCTATTTTTTAAGTAGTTTTTAAAAAAAAATTTTATGATTTTTAGTAATATAGCATTTAATTAATTTTTAAAAGTTAAAATATAACATTTTATAAAAAGCTAACCAACGTTCCATGAAAAATCTATTTAAACAATTACTAACTAAAATATCTAATTTTACGAGCCGTGAATTTGATTTGTCTATGGATGTGTTATAAAATTATTGTGATTAGAATAGTAACTTCCTCTTGAAGGGAGCACAGAGTTGTTATAAAATCATAATAAATAAAATAAGGAACAATACAAGGACTTCATTAGAGGAACTTACAACTATTTCCCTATTAAATATATGTGATAGCCACCAATAAGGAGAGATTTTCTCTCTCGTCTATCCTTAAAATTTCATAACAGATTGCTTAGTCTCTTCACAGTACGTACCTAAATAACATACCACTTGGGCTGAATAGATAAGAGTACAACCCACGCAATGCTAGCAGAACGAAGATCTTGATGTGAATTTGGAGGAACGAAAGTAGAGTCCATTTCAACTACTTCAGGTTCAGGAGGACGAGGGATCACACAATCGCATAGCACTGTATATGTGTATTCCAGAAATACATTAGCTATTACATAAGGACCTCTTTTCAGTTGAAGAAGGAGATAGAGTGATTAATCCAAAGTGGAGAGCCTAAAGGAGTTTCTAAAGGGCAAGTCCAAGAATGAATAATTGCAGGGATAAAACATGAAATGATCAGAGAGCAAGAAGCCACTCAGGTCAAACTAGGGTCCCATTAGATAAAACATGAACAAACTTGATAAAATATAAAAGAGAGCAATGCCCATATATTTTATCACGCATAGTTATTTTTTGAGGTCATAGGAAAAAGATTAGCTAACTTGTTAAGTTCTTTCGGGACCCTTACAAAACTCATCTGCCTTTTTCTAAGGCATTAAGTGGGAAAGAGTCCATTTGAAATCAATGAATTCTATTAAATTTTGTGTAATTCATTTAGAAATTCATGTTTTCGTGTTTGGAATAAAAAAAAAATAGATTTCAATTTCATAGAATTGAATATAATCACACCAAATCCCATAAAAATTAGTGAAATTTTCAAATGAATCCCACAAAACTAAACATTTCAATTTTTTTTGACAAAACTACCCTCTTCTTCTACAAATTTAATTTTTTAATTTTACTTATTTTACTTAATTATTTTATTAAACTTGATCATAATAATACATCATTAAATTTTATTTGACAAAACTACCCTTTTATGGACAGTAGTATTTCCTTTCTTTCTCGTTGTTTTTTTTTTCTTTTTGGACTCTATAGTTATTAGCGTGAAATTACAATTTTTATTGAACGAAGACATTTTATATAAATTAAAGATAACTATTATGATGAATGTTATAATTATTTTATATATTATAGTTATATAATTAATTAATTAATTAGTATATGAAATTTATAATTTTTTCTTAGTAAAAAAAATAACAAGTTATGATATTGTATATAATAAATATAAATTGATATTTATATTGTTGTTATCAGAATATTATGTCAAGGGTATTTTAAAAAATAAAGACAAATGAATTTCCTTCTAACAATTTATTCCAAACATATTTCTTACTGTAAATTATAGCATACCAAACAACACAAATTCAATTGCAAATGAATTCTACTTGAAATTCATTTATAAATGAGTTATACAATTATTATTCATTTGTTCCAAACGGGCCGAAAAAGCCTGTTTAACCCTAGGCAAATGAAAACCATTACAGCCTGTTTGGATGGGATTATTTTTTGGAGGAAAGAAAATGACGAGGTAAAATTTAGAAGGAACATAAGAATGTTTGTTTGGAAACATGGTGGAAAAGTGGAAAAAAAAGGAAAATATTGGTTATTTTCCCCTGGCTCCACCAACTTGCTTTCTCTTGGTTTTGGAGGGAAAATCTGACATTTACAATATAAACATTTACTGTTCACAAGCAAATGACTTATTTCTCTCTTCAAAGTTCAAGTCCCAAGCATGTTATTGAATTATTTTTTTAAATTATATAAATATTTTTATAATTTTTTTTAATGTCCATCTCAAGATTTTTGTCAACTATGCATTTGTATTATTTTTTTATGTAAATAAAAATTTATATTATTTTTTTTTCATTTCCATCTTAAGCTCACTATTAAACCACACATTAAATTATAATTAATTAAATAATAATTAACCAACTATAATTTAATTGCAAAATGTGCTACAATGTTTATATATAAATATATATATATTTACAATAACATAATCTTCTTTTTTTATAAAAAGAAAAATTTTATTTTCTTTCCTCCTATTTATTTTCCTTTCTCTCTTATTTTTCTTACTCCATTTCTCAAACAAAGTATTAGAATCTTTGCCGCTCGCTACATCGAATCCTAAATGGGTGAATCACTGGAGAGCCTCGGTAGCTCACTTCAAGTCTTAAATGGGCCAAAAAAGAAAAAAGGTTGGGCCTAAAGAAAGCGAGCCCAAAGAAAGTCGAGCAAGCGTCGCTGAGCCTAAACAAAGGCTTTATTGGAATTATCTGAGTAGGCATTATTATGCTTAGTTGTGAGCCACGTGGATTAGGCATTATGTTCATCTTATGATGTACAATTCGTATGTTTTAGGATATCAATGCATATATTGAATTTCCTCCCTCTCTCTATCTCATTCTCATTTCCCTATGTCCCTCACCCCTTTTTCTAGTTAATCAAACATCCTAAAAACCCTAAAATGGAGTATTATTAGGACCAATGCTCTCTGATCCTAACAATATGCAAGGACTTAACTACATGGGAAGAATTAAAAGTTATTTAGCCACAATTTAGTCTAAGATTTCATCTTTTTCCGTAAAATAATTTGCAAGAAAATAATTTTTAAAATATTTCATTATTTAGAAGGATTTAGGAAAATATTTTTTGGTCAAAGAAAAATTAAAATTAAAATAAGTTTATCAAAATTTGAAAAATATTTTAGACTCTTAAAGATGAAAAATCAGTTTCCTTAAAAATAATTTAATTTTTCTTTGATCAGAAAAATATTTTTCCTTAACTTATTTTCCTAGACGCTCAAACAACGAAAAATTGCAAAATATAGTTTATTACAAATTATTTTATAAAAATAAACGGGACCTAAATCAAGAGAGCTTATAGATATTTTCCTATTAAATCTTATTTCTCTTACAAATTTCTCTAATAAATTGGTGGACACTACTTCTCCTGGAAGCAGTGAAAGAGGGCGAGGTGGGGTTAGGGGGCCACCGCCACCGCCACCGCCACCGCCCCCTGGCTTTGTTAAAAGTTGGTAGTGCAATGCTTTAGTGGTGTTGCAATCTTACTCACATTTGTTGACCCGAGTTTGAATCCCGGCAATTTTTTATTTTTTAGTTGGTCTTTATTCTATAAAATTTTATTTTTAGTTGGTCCTTAAAAATTTTAATAAAAACGAATCTAATTTCTCTTTTACAATTACTTTCCCTAGAGAAAGCAACCAACAAGTGTTTTTAAAACATACGAAAGTTCACATAAATAATAAAATATATAATAGTGTATAAATTTATAATTCAATTCATTGTTTATTATTGATTATTTAGTTAAAACTTAACAAATCATAAAGGCTTTATAATTTTATTGAATAAATAAATGATATTTAATTTATTCAAAGAGATGAGATGATTCCATTTTAATAATATAAGATTGAATGGCTTAAATTTTAAATTTATTCAAAGTTACTTTTTTTTTCTTTTTATAGTAAATGATAATCTATAATGTATTTTATAATTTTATTTGTTTTAGCAAATATTTTTAAATAGTATTTTTAAATTTAAAAATTAAAGAAATAGTTATTTTAATAATATTATAAAAAATGTCAGTCCTTATTTATCACTAATTTTATTCATAAATTAAATTTTTAGCTAGTTCTGCATTTATTCTAATCCTATTAAGTATTCCCTCCCTCCCATTAAGTTTATCGACTTTTAATTTTTCACAAGAATTAAGAAAAAGATTGAATCATATTAATTTAAAAAAAAGGCTTAATTACCAAAAAAAGCTTAAATTTATGAGTTTTTTTCAAATTTAGTCAATATTTTTAATTTTATCGATCAATACCTTGTATTTATTTTTTTTTTGTCAATTGTAGCCTCTGTCTAGAATCTGTCAATATTTGCTGATGTGTCCGTTAATAAGATCCAATTTTTTTCATATCATGTCTACATAAATATGCTACGTAAGAAAACTAATTAAAGATTTAATCACTAAAAAAAGCTTGAATTTATAATTTTTTTTTAAATTTGGCCAATACTTTTGATTTTATCGATCAATACCTAGTATTAATTGACAAGTCATCTAAAAAAACATCTATTGGGTTTACAAGTCATATAAAAATATATAACATTTATTTATTCTAAAAAAATAACAAGCAAAATGTGAAAATACCGAAGATAATGTCCTACTGCAAAACGATATAGTTTAATGTATTTTTATGTTCAAGTTAGCTTTCTTATGTGGCGTATCCACGTAAATGTGATCTGAAAAAAAATTGGACCCTATTAATGGACACATTAGCAAATATTAACGGGCTTTAGACAAAAGTCACGATTGATAAAGAAAAATAAATATAAGGTATTAATTGACAAAATCAAAAGTATTTGCCAAATTTGAAAAAAATTCATAAGTTCAAGCTTTTTTTAGTGATTAAACTTTTAATTAATTTTCTTACGTTGTATGTCCACGTGAATGATATATGAAAAAAATTGAACCCCATTAACGGACACATCAGTAAACATTAACAGATTCTAGACAGAAGCTATAATTGACAAATAATAATAAATATAAGGTATTGATTGACAAAATTAAAAATATGAACTAAATTTAAAAAAAACTCATAAGTTCAGACTTTTTTTAGTGATTAAGCCAAAAAAAATAAAGATAATTAATTAATTTACCCTTTTCAAGTAAAATTAACTGCAAATATCCCAATAACGATGCAAGAATAAAGTTAAAATAAAATAATTAATACTAATTTAATTTTCTAAAAATGTCATCTAAATGAAAAAGAAAATAAAATTAAGAAATTTAATAAAATGGGAGTAATAAGTAATAATCCAATGAGTTAATTACTTCAATGTAAATCGTGTTATTCAAATTTTCGAGAACGAAACAACTTTCTGAAGTGTTAGACAATAGACTCTCCAATGAGCCTTTAAACCAGCAAACATACATTACAAGGACTAACACTTTGAATACTTGAATTTGATCAAATCGAAATTTGAATACACAGATATTTTGTATATTTGCCAAAACAAAGGGGGGCAGGGAAATAGGCAACAGATAAATACGTGCACAGCTCCACAACCCATAAAGGCAGTATAATTTTGGCATATTTCTGTAAATTTTCATCTGATTATCAGTCAGTGGGGGGGAAATCTTTTAATTAAGTAAAGCAAAGAACATCAGAAGGCGGGCAAAATCAGGCTCGATACAATATAATTAAGTAAAACAAAATTGGTATTAGGAAAAACAAAACAAGAATTTTTCATTCTCTCCACATGTCTGCAAATTCATCGGGCTCCAAAGGATTTGACATCTCGTGCATTTTCCTCCTCTTCTTGGCTTTGACTTTCTTTGCATACTTCCCAGCCTTCTGTTTTTTCTCCAATGCTCGAATCTGGAAGTATCAACAGCAGAAGCATCATCACGTTAACTGCGAAATATTATTAAATGGCAAACTAGAAACAGGCGGTTATGATTACAGCTCTTTTTCGTAAGACACAGTTCTATTAGCATGTTTATGGCTGTAATGAAATGTAATGTGATGTAATCAAAGGCATTTTCAGTATAAATTTACAATAAAACGCTTTTGCTCACATTCTATTACATTTCATTACGGTTCACCAAATATTTACTAGCAATAAGAACAGACATCTTAAGTTAATTTAGTAATAATCAGGATTAACAGCTTCTCCAAGACTCTTAACTACAGAAGCTATACTGCTTATGTGCCAAAATCAAAATTAGTTACTAAAAAATCTCTGACCTGGTTGGGTGATACGTAGAATGGATTCTCATATAGTGTAGGGCCTCCAAAGCTGCCACCAAATATTTTGATAGGATTCAAGCAAAATCGAGGACCAACCTTCATATAGCGAGTTTTCCAAGTTGTAAGACCACAAAAAGAGCTTGCTCACTTAAAAAAATTTAAAAAAAAAAAGGAAAAATAAAATCTAAAACAAATCAACGCAAACCTCAACAAGCGTCATCTTGTCAAGGCCTCCTCGAGCAACTTTATCTGGTTCATTATGAGGAACAGATATCTGTAAAGTTGAATAATAGAAATGAGCAGACTTCTATAATTAAACAAAAAAGGAAGCATCATGAATCGTAAGAAATAATGATTTTCAACACCATTGACCATGTAGCATAAAAATACTAGGTGCAGTACCATCCTGGATCTTCCAAAGCATCCATGAAGTCCAAGAAAATTACTTCTATCGTCATAATGCAGCAGGTACATAAAGCATGGTCTAATAACAAGTAAAGATCCTTGGGAATAACACAGTACACCATTGTTCAATAGTGTTGATTTCACTTTGATGGTGCCACTTTTAAGTGGACAAGATTCACAAGTAATTTTTGGCAACACATCTGACAAAGCCATCTACAGCATTGTAAGGCAACTACGAGCCTCTTATATCCACATTGTAGATCCTCCCCTTTCAAGCTAGCCCATGCAACGATATAAAAAATTCAATGAAAAACAGATGAACACAACGACAACGAATAGCCACTAGCAGAACAGCAATATCAAGCATCGTTCAATTGCAACTAAAATGGACTCTAATTGGTTGCAGAGTGTACAGGCCCAGGACATGGATATATAAACGGGTTAATTCAGGACACTGACATATGTCAAGGAATCTAAAAACAAATACTCAAATTTTGAGCAATCTAATTATGGAAAACTCTAGTCCAGGGTACCTTTTACTAATAAGGAAATCCTTGACTACGAAATTGAAATGCCTAAGATGCAGCACTCCAATTGAATCCATATTAAAATCTGTATTTCAACTAATGCCACAATTCACAATCAGCTAAACAAACTTATTCATATACTAAAGAAATACAACACAAAATATTCTCCCAAAAGAAAGAAATTATGACTAAGATCAATGAAACATGTTCAGGCCACAAAACAAACAGCAGAATTCAAATCCCTTACTGTCTAAAGTTCCAGCTCATCAAGGCTCCGAAAGAGGGATGGGAAGGTACTTATTAATAATTGTCATTATGTAAGATAACGACTTAATGTAGAGTATAAAATAACAATGCACAGGAATAGAAGGTATTATCATTGAGCTTTAGAGGCTATATTACTAGCACATCTTTTCAAGAATGTACCTGGTAATTGCGGAACCATATGTGATCATCAACAATGGAGAAAACAAAGACATGATCATGATAAGGCTTAGATTTCCGGTGCTCCTTTGGTGTTCCGAATATCTAAGGGAAAAAAAAACCCAATACATTAAGTAGCATATGTAAGAACCTCAGAACTGCATACTTAACACAACAACATTTAACTATTAGCAATCAATGAAGAATGTGACTTGCAAAGAAAGCTGCAATTCAATTTAAAAACCTTGAGAGGAGAATATTCAGTGATTTGGATTCCATGCAATAAAAATTTATCACGTCTAGTTAATAGATTCACAAGGTATTCACAATCAGCATATAACTTAAAAGTTTGCCTTGAAGAACATTGCCAGTAACAGAGCAAGATCAGTGAATCCACAGACTAATTATCCACCAAGATGGTTTCCCTAATTGCGTTGGACAAAGCTATTAACATGTGTTTCGGTGTATGAGAGATAGAGAGGCATTTAAAATATTTCTTAATTGCAGCTACTATTGTCAAATTGAGAATATTTCTTGATCAACTAAGCTATTGGTTGGGATATTTAGGAAACATGTATGAATTTCAAATTTTGTTCTTTGAGAAAATAAGTAAACAGCTGTTTCATCCATATTATAAGGTATAGTGTCAATAAACATTGATTCAAAGAGGGAAGCGAAATATAAACACCTGAATTATCATTTCCTTCAAGAGTTTCCAGTGGGCATCTTTATCAAAATTAGATGAGAAAGTCAACAGAGGCCGTGACCCTTTTAAATGATTTCCAGTAAGCTTCAATTCTTCCATTGTGTGCACTGAAACAACAGAACAAAACAACTTACGATGATTGAGTCCTTTTAACACATTACAAAAAAAAGGCTAACCATAGGACCTAATAAATAAATTTAATTAATCTGCAATGATAGAAAAACTTATAGATGAATACAACTAATCCCTGTTGGAGAATATAACAATGAAAACAACACAGTACTCAAAAAAAGAAAATATTACCTGCATTAACCAAAAATTTCACTGATGGACCACTGGGGCATTTGGCCATCCATAAATAAAGATCTTTATGTTTTCTGCACTGCAAAAGAGAGAATATTGTGTAAGTCCTAATGTCAAGGCATTATAATCATATTTGTCAGGCAATATGGCATTTTATCAAAACATAAAGCTACAGCTTTCAAAATTGCCAACCGATGAGAAAAATACAAAAGGAGCAGAATTGCAAATGACACAACATCATGTCACAAGCATTTTCCAATACTTATAGCAATAAAACACGGAACTCACATATGAAATGAATCCCATATTCCATAACCAACTAAAAAAATTTCAATAAAACAAAACTTAGTAAAAGGAACTTTTAAAAAAATCACCTCAAAGAATAAGCACGAAGAACAACTCTTGAGCTCAACAAGCTCATTAAGTGCCATCCCTTTACTACTTTTGGACTCAACTTTGTTGTCCTTCTTACAATGAGGCAAAAGAGACACTACATTCAACATCAAGTGCCGATACCTGACCAATTTTCATGTCAAAACAATAAAAAAACAGTGCACGAAAACAAAAACCCATAAATTTAAAGAGAGAAAAAAGTTAAAAGTATTTCACCTGTAACAATGAACAGTTTTAGTGCAAGATTCAAAACCCAGAAATTAAGAAGGAAAAAGAGTTAAAATCCTTACCTGTAATTGATGCGTCGTGAACATGTGACCAGAACCTTCTCTTTGTTCCTAAAAACTTGAGCTTCAGTTTCCTTAACTTCGCTTCCATTGTCTTTCCAACCAAGGATTGTTCGCTGAGGCCTCTCTGGAGCACTTTCATCCTTTGAAGGGACTGTGACCTCTGTTTCACTGATTTTTCGCTTCTTGCCCATTTTGGATACTAATATAATTGAAACGTAAATAAGGAAGATGGATTATGGAAAAGAAGAAAGAAGAAGAAAGAGAGAGCTAACCTCTTTGTTGCTGCTTCTAGGAGATGGCGGAGAGACACGGTGGTTCTTGTTTAAAGAAAGAAAACGGCAGTGAATGAATTAGGGCACCATTCAATCGATTTTCTTAGAGCCGACCTACACTTGTTTAATTTTGTCAATTAATCTAACGGTTGAAATACGTTTACTGAATATTTTTGGTAAACACATCCAGCGGGCCTCTAAATCCAATCAATAAAAGATAATCTTTTAAATGGGTCATATTTTTGAGTTACTTTTAGACCCGCGGATCAGGCTGTTCGTGGGACGATTTGATTCGGTTTAAAGCAATAACCAAATCAAATTAAAGTAGCGATTTGGAAAAATTAAACCAAATTAATCTATAAAAAAAATATAAATCAAACCAAATCTTTGTGACAGTTAACTAATGGTTTTGCAGGAATTTCTGGTTTAGCAAGGGGTAAAGGATTTTGACTTGGTGGATAAAATAAATAAGGTATAGGCGTGAGAAGTTCTATCCTATATAATTGTAAAGCTATAGTATTTAACTTTTGATTTTTTGTAGTTGTTTTGAAATTGCATATTTTTTTATATATTTGATTGTAAATATCTTTATTTATAATAATTTTAGAAATATTGTGATAATATTTTAAAATATAAAATATAATTAAAAAATTATAATTTAAATTATTTATAATATTATATTTATTAATTTGGTTGAAAATTATTTAAATTAATGAACATCTATTTCAAATTCAAAATATTAGACTAATCATATAAAAATTAATGTCTATAATAAAATTGAAAGAAAAAATAAATATATATTAAAAATTATTGATTTTAATTTATTTTTTAATTAATAAACTTTTTTAGACTATATTAAATAACAAAATAAATGAACAATAGAAATTCAATTATTGACGTATATATATCACTCTTAATGATAATTTCGTACAAACCGTTTTCTCTTATGATTTATCAAATATTTCATAATTTGATAGATTAATAGAAATTAGAAGAGAAAAAAAATATATCAATTTCGAAAAGAAATTGTATAAGAACCGTTGAAATTACAAAAAATAAAATTAATTTTATCAAACTTCAAAGAGCTCCCTCTATTTATAGTCTAATAATAAGCAATCAATGACAATTCAATTCAATATTAAATTCAATAATAAGCAATTTATTTTTGAAACTTTTGAATATTCATTATTAATAAAACTATTAATAAATATTTTCGCCATTAATCTTTTCTATCATTCTTTTAAATATAAAATTTTCATTCATAATAATAAATAATAACTATAATTGATTATAATGATATTCAATATCAATATTATAATAATATTAATTTAAAAGATAAGTTATAGCACGTATTAATATGATAATCAACATCAAAATTATGATAATTTTTAATTAAAAAATAGGTTATGATATCATAATAATTTAATTATTTAATACATATTAATATGATAATTGAATGACAATTAAGACCAATATTATGTAATTTTAATTGAGAAAAATAGGTTACAATATTGTAATAATTATAATTATTTATTAATATGTATTAATTATGATAATTGAATGGTAATTGATATCAATATTTATATAATACTATAACTAATAATTAAATTCTACGTGATACTATCAAAATTTAAAAGTTTTATGTGATATTATAATTTTATGTGTCATCACAAAGAATTTTATGTGGCAAAAACAAAGGAAGAACATTCATTTATAAAGTGTTATATATATATATATTATATTTATTTATTTATTATAATACCCCGAAATTTTTATTTCGAAACATTCCTATTTAAATTTAAATTGTAAATTATTAGCCAATAATATTATGCCACATAATATTATCGGAGGCGAAAATCATTTTGATTCGCTCAAAAATTTATCAAGTAACTATTAATCGAATAAAATCGGACCAATATTTTTTTTTATTGGATCGAATTAATTTAAATTAGACCCGAATCGAATATTTTTGAAAAATATTGTGCGTCACTATTTTTTTCTCCCCGACAACTTACCTGGACGGTTTGTTTTTATTTAATAATTTTAAATTTTTGTTTTTTTGTTTTTTTTCTTCTCTTCTTTCTTTTTTTATTCTTCTTCTTCTTCCTTGATCGACAACCACCAGCAGCCCTCTCCCTCCTCTCACTGCCTCCAGCCAGCCGCACCTCCCTCTCCCTGCGCCGCTCCTCAGGTCACCGCGCCACCAGCCTTCTTCCTCCTCTTCTCTCTCTTTCTCTCTTCTTTCTCTCTCTCTGCTGGACCACCACAGGCCGCCACTAGCTCTTCCTCCTCCTTTCTGCGGGTTGCACAGCCGCTCCAGCCACCCTCAGCCGCGTCTCCATCGCGATCCAGCCACCGGAGACTGATCTCAGTCCCTCAAGCTCGATTCCGGCGAACTCAGTCCCGATCTATACGTTTCCGGACACCTCAGTAGCGATCCTAGACCCGATCGTCACCGAACAATTATTTCGGGACTATAAACAATATTTAAAGGGTATAAAATAATTCCCCGAAATTTATTTTTATAATATTTATGATTGATTTTATTATTTTTGGTTGAATGATTTTATTATTTGATTAATTATTTGGTTGAGTTTATATTTTTGATAGTATATATTAGTATTTTGGTGGTTGATTAATTATTTTGTAGATTTTATATATAGGTGGATTTTATTATTTAGGGATGATTTTGATAGATTAATTTTATTAATTAGGAGGTTGATGAATTATTTAGTGAATTTAGTATTTTTGGTTGATTAAGTAAGTGTAATTGATTTATTAATTATGGAAATAAATAAAATATATTGGTTGGGAATTTAGTTAGTTACAAAGTAATTATAGAATTTTAATTGGTGGATTTAATTATTTTTAGATGATATTGATAGTTAATTAGTAAAATTGAATATTTACAATAGTTAATTAGT
>CANUEX010024992.1:0-13727 GCA_948099535.1 Jatropha multifida | reverse complement strand
TTATGTGCCATCCAAGTGATGGAGAGGCATGGAAAAATTTTAATCGATGTCATCCTTCTTTTGCTGCTGAGCCTAGAAATGTTAGGCTTGGTCTCTCATCTGATGGTTTTACACCATTTGGGCAATCTGCACACCCTTATTATTGTTGGCCAGTAGTTCTGACACCCTATAATCTCCCACCTGGAAAGTGCATGAAGAACCCTCACATGTTCTTGACTCTTGTCATCCCTGGTCCTAGAAATCCTAGACAAAACATTGATGTGTACATGCAACCCCTAATTGATGAATTGAAGCAACTATGGGAATTCGGGGTGCCGAATTATGACTCGTTTAGGAAGCAAAACTTTAAAATGAGGGCTGCACTTATGTGGACTATCAGCGACTATCCAGCTTATGGCATGTTATCTTTATGGAGCACACACGGTCTCATGTCATGCCTATATGTATGGAACATAGCAAAGCATTTTATTTGAAAAAAGGGAAAAAGGTTACATTCTTTGATTGTCATCGTCAATTCTTACCATTGGAACATCCATTTCGACGAGATAGGAAGTCGTTTCTTAAAGGTAAGGTTGAAAAGTCAATGCCCCCTTTACGATTGACGAGTAATGAAGTGTGGGAGAGAGTTCATGGTTTACCAAAGATACTTGAACGAAACAGGGTAAAGAAGCTGCCGAGATTTGGAAAAGAACACAGCTGGACTAAGAGAAGTATCTTTTGGGATTTGCCATATTGGCGAACAAATATCATTCGTCATGATCTTGATATTATGCACATTGAAAAGAACTTCTTTGATAACATATTGAATACTGTGATGAATGTAAAGGGTAAAATAAAGGACAATGACAAAGCTAGACAAGACTTGGTTGAGCATTGTAACCGACCAGAGTTGCACTTAAAAAAAGGGAACAATGGGAAGGCAGTTAAACCGAAAGCAGTGTACACATTAACATATGACCAAAGAAAGTTAGTGTGTGAATGGGTTAGAAAGTTGAGGCTTCCTGATGGGTATGCTTTGAATTTATCTAAATGTGTTGACATGAATGACTTGAAGCTGTCTAGGATGAAGAGTCATGACTGCCATGTTTTTATGGAGAGACTACTTCCAATTGCATTTTGAGACTTCTTGCCTAAGGCTGTTTGGAACGCATTAGTTGAGGTATCTTTATTTGCTCACCATGGTCGTCCAGCTGGGAAGGAAAAGAGTAGAAGGTTAACGAATGAGGAATATGATGCAGCCTCCATATATTTTCTCTTAAATTGTGATGAGATTGAACCATTCATAAAGTAAGTCATGATAGTCTAATATTTCACTTATGTCTACTAGTTATATAATTATGTTATCGTAGTCTCAAATGATATATACATGATATAAATGTAGAATCTTTGAAGATCAATTGAAGAAGGAGAAGCCTAATATTAGTGATGAAGAAATAGAGACTAAGAAAACTAAGGAATTTGCAGCATGGTTAAAGAATTATGTAAGTTTCGAGGAAAAATATTTGAAAATTATATTTTACATTCAAATGTAAATAGCATGTGAAATTAAGTCATTAACAAACTTATCTTGATGTCTAGGTATTTGATCTTGTTCATAATGTGGTTGATTATCGAATAAAAGACATATCCCATGGTCCATTTAGAGAGATAGTTACATGGCCTCATTATTATGTCAATGGCTTCAAGTTTCAAACACTTGACTACAACTCAATTAAAACAACAATGAACAGTGGAGTATGCATTAAAGGGTCCTACTATAATGATTCTAAAAGTGACTATTATGGGAGGCTGGTCGAAGTGATATAGTTACAATACCCCAATGCATCCAATAAGCGAACTACTGTTGTGCTTTTCAAGTGTAATTGGTTTGATCCTCAAATGGATATAGGATGGAAGGTCCATAAACATTTTGGCTTGCTTGATATAAATCACAAAAGGAAGTTTTTAAAATATGAGCCTTTCATATTGGGAGAGCAATCTCAACAAGTTTATTTTGCTGAATATCCTAGCAAGAGGAAAGAAAGAATTGATTGGTGGGCTGTTTTTAGTGTAAAAGCAAGACATATGATCAATGACCCTAGCATGCCTTACCAAGAAGAGAATTCTAGGAATTCTATACTTATGTTAAATGATGATGGGCTTGTTAATCTGTGTTCTACGGGTGGAGAAGTGGAAGAAGTGGAATTATAAGACGATGAAGAAGAAGGAAGTGCTGAATTTGCAGAGGAAGATGATGAATATAATGAGGCAGACTTTGTTTCCCAATCTGAAGATGAACAGGAACTTAATGATATTATAGAGGGCCGCGATAGTGAAGATGATAGTAATGATGAAGAGTTGTTAGACTCTTCATATTGATGTGACTTATTTTTTTCTATTGTTTTGCCTGAATGTTATGTCCTTTAAGTTTTGTTTAATTAATTTTCAATTATTATTGTTATAATTCTTAGTAGTTACATGACCCTCAATATTATTCTTCTTTACATGTGCCGAGTTTTGGAAATTATTTGCATATTTGTATTCATAACACTTACAAAGATAAATGATTTCATAATTTCTCTATCTCATATAGATATGCCGAGAGGAAAAGGATCAAAAAATTTTTTGCCCCTAGGAAAGATTGGGTTACAAGGAGCAGCTCTTGCTTCGAACAAAAAAATCAGTAGTGGTCTGAAATCAAAAACCCAAGAGCCAACTCTTGGGATTACTAGTGTTTCCCAACAACAGGTTGAAGGAAGCTAAGTTGTGGTTGAAGAAGTGGTTTGTGATGTGAATTCAGCATCAACTCAAGTGGGTTCCCATGTAGTTCCTGCTATTTCTAAGCTGCCTTTTATTGAGAATCAACTTTCACGCCCTAATCCTGATTTGCATCATACTAGTCCACCTATAACAAATGACAACCTTGAGGATTTTATTGAGACTGATGAAGATGAGGATGCTCCACCAATTCATGCAGATCGTCAACCACAAAAGTCTGCAGATGGTCACACATACTTAGAACGAAATGGAACAACGTAAGTAATTCTACTATTTGATTCTTTTCTAACATAGATACCTTCTGATATTTGGGGTTATTCTCCTTTATTCTTCTAACGAATGATTTTTGTTCATTTAAAAATAACAAAAAAACCTAAAAGCATGCATGCAAGAGAGAACTTGTATTGTATTTTGATTTGATTGTCAATATGCATTCTGCCTTTTTTGTTAATGGGTAACAAATTAATGGAGCAACACACACTAAATCAGAAATAAATTTGGACACAGCACACACAGATTAATGCAGCAGCAGGAAAAAAAGTCTTGGACTTTGACTTGAAATGACTGTGTAAATGCTTTTTTTTTTCAGATTCTATTGGGATAAGAATTAAGTTTCATTTGTCACTTCTTAATTTTCATGGACTTTGACTTTAGCTGTATAAATGAAACTGGATATTTTATTATAAACTGGATACATGGACTTTGACATTGATTCCAGAAATGTGTTACTATCATTTATTCATTAATTGCTTATATAATTACATTTATTACTAGAAATAAATTGGGTTTTCTGGTTCTGAGTATGGGCTAATTAAATAAAATCTGCAGAAATTTTTAGCTTTAATTTTCTGTTTGCTATTTTTGTTGTATTAGAAAAGAATAGTGGAAGCAGATTATGGCTATTTAATTTCAAAGGTTGATGACTGCTTATCATTTCACATTCTTATGATTTTGCTACATCCTTGGGTACCTTTTCTATGATATATATATATCCAACTCATATTGAACCTAAGCTAGGATAATTGCATAAACAAAATCTGCAGAAATTTTTAGCTTTAATTTTCTGTTTGCTATTTTTGTTGTATTAGAAAAGAATAGGGGAATCAGATTATGGCCATTTAATTTCAAAGATTGATGACTGATTACCATAAACATTCTTATGATTTTGCTACATCCTTGGGTTGCTTAAACAAAATCTGTAGAAATTTTTAGCTTTAATTTTCTGTTTGCTATTTTTGTTGTATTAGAAAAGAATAGGAGAAGCAGATTATGGCTATTTAATTTCAAAGGTTGAACACCTGAGTCGGACATCCAATTGCTTCGATTTGAATTATTCGGAAGATGCCTTATATATGTTTCATTATATCCAAGAACTTCTGACCTTTAGTTTGATTTGCTGAATCCCCCTCTAAAAATAAGCTACTTAATATTGAACCATCAAGGAAGGAACTGATCTGATTGCAAAATGCTTCCCTTACAGCCTTTTTTGTATTAAGCAGTAAGAATTCAACACATCTAGTCCATTCAAATCTTGTCTTAGTTAGAATATCTACAGTGCCATGGACAAGTATGCGTCGAATCATTCTCACACAACCAACTTGAACCTCTTTCGAGGAGTCATCATAAAGAAATTTAAAGAATAGGGATTGAACCATCAAGGAAGGAACTGATCTGATTGCAAAATGCTTCCCTTGCAGCCTTTTTTGTATTAAGCAGTAAGAATTCAACACATCTAGTCCATTCAAATCTTGTCTTAGTTAGAATATCTACAGTGCCATGGACAAGTATGCGTCAAATCATTCTCACACAACCAACTTGAACCTCTTTCGAAGAGTCATCATAAAGAAATTTAAAGAATAGGGATTGAAGATGAATGAAATCACAATTCAAACCAACTTCACTTTGCACACCAGGTACTCGTACTATTTTATACACCTCATGATTGGGCATAACACTTTTGTCACACTTTGAACACCAAAAACCTTGTAGTATGCAATATACTGTCTGATTACGTTTCCCATCCAAAAAAAACTTGCATTCAACCTCATTTGGAACATCAGCACTGCTGTGACATCCATAAAGGCAGGACAAAAAACCAAGAGATAAGGGAATGATTTTTTTAACTCTATCATGCTTTTCCCTCCTCAAGAATCTGCAAATTGAGAGATGACAAGCAAAATAGACCATTAAGTTTGAAGTTTCACATTGATCTAGCTACATGCACAAGGTGTACAAGATTAATTTACAAATAATCTCCTGTGACAATCTTTTTTCTCTATTAACATCAAGCCTACACTCATTTCACATTCTTATGATTTTGCTACATCCTTGGGTACCTTTTCTATGATCTATATATATATATATCCAATTCATATTGAACCTAAGCTAGGACAATTGCTTAAACAAAATCTGGCGAAATTTTTAGCTTTAATTTTCTATTTGCTATTTTTCTGTTTAAATTTTTAGCTACATTCTATTTTGCTTTGATTATCAATATACATTCTGCTTTTTTTGTTAATGGGGTAGCAAATTAATGGAGCAACACACTAAATTTAGAAATAAATTTGGACACAGCACACACACAGATTAATGCAGCAGCAGGCAAAAAAGTCTTGGACTTTGACTTGAAATAACTGTGTAAATGCTTTTTTTTTTTCAGATTTTATTGGGATAAGAATTAAGTTTCAGTTGTCACTTATTAATTTTCATGGACGTTAACTTTAGCTGTATAAATGAAATTGAATATTTTATTATAAACTGGATACATGGACTTTGACTTGAAATAACTGTATAAATGCTATTTTTTGTCAGATTCTTTCCATATGTTGCTGTTCGTGAATTAGCAAAAATAATTAGAAAGGCTTTTGGTGGCCCTGGCCCATGGTATAAGTGGAGTAAAGTACCAATTGAAGTTAGAAAAAAGTGGTTTAAAGAATTTCAGGTATTATTGTTATGAATATTATACTTAAAAATATTACAAGATTTGTTATCTATGCTTGCAAGTATAAAAATTTTTGTAGAAATTTCAAGTAGCTTCATATTAATTATCGTTAGCTTCATTCAAATTTGCACATAGTATGTTTAGAATGTTATTACTTCTAAATTTTATATACACTGCAGAAAGAGTACACTTGGGAAATGCGTTATGATTGTGCTATTAGAAAGAATTTTGAGATTATTGGAAAAGCTAGGTTGAAGATCAGTCTCTTTAAAGCTAGGGAGACATTTAAGAAAAAGAAAATCCCCCCCAATTGGATTACCAAGGAACACTGGGAAAGCCTTCAAAGCTATTGGAGCACTCCAGCTTACAAGAATATTTCTACTACAAATTCTAAAAACAAAATGAGTAGTAATGATGGCTAGGGCCCATCTAAGCATACCTCAAGTTCAGTGTTAGCTACTGAATACAGCAGAAGACATGTAAAGAGTTTACTTTCTTATAATTTTTCATTATAATCACATTTTAATTGATTTTTTTTATTATAATCGCATCTTAAATTAATTAATTACTTATTAAACATTGTTTATATGTGTTTGTAGAAAGACACCACTGGAAAGCAACTAAGTGTCTCAAAATTATATGAAATAACTCACATGAACAAGAAGATCAAGACCTTTGTTGATAAGAAATCAGAGACTGTGGGTAAGTTTTAATGATTTGGTTTTGAGTACATTACAAAAATGAATTTAACACATTGCATAATGTTTATAGTTTTTATTAGATTTGTTGATTTGGATATTTGTTACTGGATTGATTAATTCTTATTCATGTGGTCTAACATCAAGATTTTGTCCATAGTTGTTTACAAGTAGAGGGAAACATGCTATTGACTTGAACTATTTAAGCAGAATTGATGATAATTGAATTTTTTTTTTTTAATACCATGAGCTGATGCTATAGATCTTGTAGTTCTTTGGCATTGGTCATGCAATATAGTTATAAATACCTTGTTCGTGAAAGATGAGAAAGAGATGCCTACAAGTAAATAATAGAATATAATACAATGTTTTGGGATGGATGGATTTGGATAAAAATTTCTCTATTTTTAATTTTGGAATTTGATTTTTCAATTTTTTTTAAATTGGGAAATTGATAAAGATGGATCATTGGTTGACATTCATGGAGTTTCTTTCCCTGTTTATCATCTGTTTATTTGAAAATTTGATAGTTTTTATATGAATCTATTGCTTGCAAAGTTTTTGAAATGGAAATTCTTATACAGCTATTTCAAGTCAACATATTAACAGTTATTTGACCGCATATTAACAGTTATTTAACAGCTATTTGACTACTCATACTGTTAATATGCTATTATTTCATTTATATTAACAGTTATTTGACAGCTATTTGACTACTCATGTTGTTAATATGCTGTTATTTCAAGTCAACATACTTGAAATAACTGTATAAATGCTAAGAATCATATTAACAGCATCAATTATAAACTTTTATATTATTGCTTGAACAATTTATATTCTAGATTCTAATAAGATTTTTCCACTTTCTTTCATAATGCTTTTAGAGAAAAGTTGAATGAAAAAGTGGCTGAAATAACAAATGGAGGGGCTGATTCCAATAATCAACAAGCATCGCAACTTATGGATGAATTTAAACTTTCTATTTGGATAGAAGTGGTTGGTGGTTCAAAGAGAGGAAGAATCTATGGATTAGGATCTGAATCTTTTCTTGTTGGTAGCTCAACCCCTCATTATATTGGATCACAAAGTTCATCCCACAAAACTCTATGATCAGGAACAGCTAAACCAAGAGCTAAAAAAACAGATTGCCGAACTGCGTGAGCAAGTATGTGCCAAGGTTGAAGAAAAGTTGACTGAAAACATAAAAATCAAGTTCAACAACAATTCTTAGCTTGTTTGGAGAAAGAGGCATTTCAACAACTATTGGATCGCATTCGCGGTAAAATGGGATAGATTTCACTTTTTTATTCATAATTTCAGTTGTATTTTTTTTCCAGCAATGTTTTGGAAACAACTTGATTTCAATTTTTTATTCTTGGCTTCAGTAGCATTTGTTTTAGCAATATTTTGTGGACATGAATATTTAGGACTTTTATTGGAATTATAGTTTTGCCTTTTGTGATATTTTAGGAGTTTTGACTTTGGGAAATGATATTTGTAATTGATGATATTTATGGATGTTCTATTTGACAACTCATGCTGTTAATATGATTCTTAGCATTTGATATGATTTTGCTTTTTATGCTAATTGATCACAGGTTGTAGCTAGATAAAATAAAAATTATCACCGTTATTCGATGAGAAAATTTATATATGACAGTTTTGTCTCTAGTTTATAATTAGAAATAAATTTAGAGACTTTAAATCCCGTTCTAATTTTTTTTTAAAACAATTTGGATACCAAAGTTTTGCTTCTGATTTATGTTTAGAAAGACATTTAGAGACTGTAAATTTATTTCTAATATATTTTAGTAACTATTTGGAAACAAAAATTTTATTACTAAATAATTATCATTACTTGATAAAAATATTTAGATGCAAAATTTTTGTCTCTGATTTATGGTTAGAAATAAATTTAAAGACTCTAAATCCCTTTTTAATTTTTTTTTTAACAATTTGGATACCAAAGTTCCATTTTTGACTTACGTTTAGAAAGACATTTAGAGACTGTAAATTTATTTTTAATATAATTTAGTGACTATTTGGAAACAAATTTTATTATTAAATAATTATCTTTACTTGATAAGAATATCTAGATACAAAATTTTTGTCTCTAATTTATGGTTAGAAACAATTTTAGAGACTCTAATTCCGTTTCAAATAAACTTTAGTAACAATTTGGATACCAATGTTTCGCTTCTGATTTACGGTTAGAAACCGCAAATTTGTGTCTACTATATTTTAGTAACTTGGAAACAAAAATTTTATTACTAAATAATTACCATTACTTGATAAAAATATCTAGATACAAATGTTTTGTCTCTAATTTATGGTTAGAAATAAATTTTGATACTTTAATTTCATTTCTAATAAATTTTAGCAATAATTTGGATACGAAAATTTTCTAATTGACAATTAGAAATACATTTAGAGACCATCAAATTGTTTTAAATATATTTCAGTACCAATTAGAGACAGTATAACCGTCTCTATTAATAAATTTTTGAAACAAAATTAAAAAAAAAGTTTGATAATTTAGAAATAGAATAAACACTTTAGAGATGAATAAAATCAAATCTAAATTTAGACACAATTTATTAATCGTCTCTAAAATTTAGAAACGAGGCTATTAGCAACAAATTTGGAGAACGAGGCTATTAGCAAAAAATTTGGAGACCCTCATTTTCGTCTCTAATACCATTTTAGATACGGTCTATTCTACGTTAAAGACAAATTTGTCCATCTCTAATCCCAATTTTTCTAATAGTGTAACACTCAACATTCTTTTACTTGCACAAAATTCTCTACATGAAACATCTACACCAAAATCAATTTCACATATGAATCTTTACGAACTTCAATTCTCCAAAATTCTCCAATATATTCATCATATATTCAAACCAATTAGACTTTGTAATTCCTCTTTAAATCCTTTACACTGAATAGCAATAAATATTTCCTTTAAGGATTAGTATTGATTATTCCACTTAACAATAATTACTCAAATTTCTCTTAATTCTCTTTACTTATAAATCATCCATGTGTAAACTTAACAAAATTTCATTCAAATTTCTTACAAATCTATAAAAATCACAATTCTGTTTGTTTCACAATAGTCACCAAGCAATAACATTTATCTCTATATATCCATTCAGATCACTATCATGATATAATATCCCCATAAAGATAATATTTTAACTATCTTTAAAAGATTAATTCATTTCTCTATAGTCATACCTTTACATAAAATCACCAAATTCTATCTTGCAAAACATATAAAGGTTTTATAAATGCTTCAATATCAGTAGTTATATAATTTCGTAGAATTAAACTTTTACTACTCCCTCCAAAATTAGTCCTACGATGCCAAATGTATACAATCTCCACTATTTGGCATACAAAGATACAAATGGCTTTATTCTTATTAGAACCAAAAATTTTACCTATCCATAATTATCTCAATTTCTTTTATTTTCAATATTTACACAACCCTTAATTACATTATGCAAATTTCAAATTTCATAGTTTACTCCACAAACATCTATTTATTAATTACGTTTCATCTCCAAATAAATAATTTCAAGATAATATATCATCTATGCTTTATCACTTACTCTTATACAAATATACTACACACATTTCTTTTCACCAAAAGACTATTTATCTAATTATTATAATAATCATCATCACAATTCTTATACTAAAATCATGTTCCAATTACATAAAATCTAATATCTTCAAGTTCAAATCACAAAATATATTTCTTTAAAAATCTCAGAATCTCATTCCTAAGTTGCCTCATCCTTTAAATGACTTTTCTCAATTACTTTTACTAATGTGATCTGTTTATTTCAAAATCATTCAATCTATTCAACTTATTTTTTTTATCTTAGACGGTTACTGATTCTCTATCACATGAGTTCTGGATTAATTTCAATTGTTTCTAATAGCATAACATACAAAGGATCACATTAATATCTCTGAAGCATCTATCAATGGAAAACATTATGAATCTTACCTAATATTTGATATAAAACTAATATGTATCTCGATGGTTTACCTCTTTTTCAAATATCTCATTATTTGTATTATACTCACTATCTCTTCTCTGTTGAACACATTTGGTGTTGACACCTCGGGCAACTTAGGTATTTCATTAATATTTAATTAAACTATTTCTCCTAGTTGCAGTCTAACTTTTTGAGTGGAATATGAGTGTTCTTTGTCAATCTACCCATAATGATTCAATTCGCATCATACTTATTTTAAATAAGTTGGAGTCTCATCATGAAATCTATTATTCTCAAATTCAATGACAAAGTATATTCCTTTTTTTTAAAATCTCAGAATCTCAATTTTTAACATATCTCTTATTACCGAGTTCCTGTATTCGTACTTCACATGTATACATTAGAAACTTCTTAATACTTTGTTATCATTAAATTCAACTTAGCAACCTTAGGGTTAACAATCTCATTAAAAAGAAAATATAGTAACATATCCAATAATTGTTTACTCATATTTTAATTCAAATACTTCACAGTTTCAAACAAAATTTCAAAACAATAAACTCTAAAGGGTTGCAAGCACTAAAGACAGTGTTTGATTTGTCTCAATACACTGTTGGTTGGTTTGATTCTCAAATCCTTTGGTTTGTATCTTATTCCTTTGTTCCTTTTTCTTTTCCTTACTAATTCTTTATTCTATTTCTTTCTCTTTTTGCCTTTAATTTTACCCCTTTATATTCTTTCTTATTCTTTTCCGGTCTTTTGCACTTTTTTTTCTTTTATATGTATATACATATATCACTATCGTTGTATCTTTGTTTTACTTCTTTGTTTTATACCATCCTTGCATATAACCTTAGTATTGCAGAAGAATATTGGTTGATCAGGCCAAAACTCATCCACATATACCATGGTTCTTAGCAATTATGGTAGTAAAATCTTATAATTTTCAATACATTATGCTTTTATTTCTCTTTAGGAAATTCTTAAATTTCTTTATCCTCTAATTTGATCACAATAACTCATACAAGGGAGAATACTCATACTTTTACATCTGGCTAGGACATAAAAGCAGGCTATTACTCCTCTATGCATGTCAGATTTCTCAACAAATTTCAAAACATAAAAAGAAATTCATTGCAATCATAGCAATATTCATTTCATAAGCTTATTCACAGATATCTTAACATGGCTTTTAAGGAATATTTTCTATCATTAGTTTGTACTCAGGTTTCAAATTATACCATATGTTATATCAACATTTATTCGTTGTTAGGGTATTAGCACATAGCAAACACATTTATATATTTATACAAATGCAACCAATATTTGACTAATCTATTATATAGTCTTATCATAAGACTAATCAAATTAACACAAAATTTCAAATAATCAATTATTTCCTTCATTATCATAAGACCAATTAATTGAACATAATTTTTAAGACAGGTCAAATACCTCTTATAATATCACAAGAATTCATCTAATATAACATCTTGGATAGCTCAATTCATTTTAAGAAATGTGAACTTATCAAATACACATATTCAACAATTAATCTCAGAAATATCAAATCTATCTTACAGATTTACCAGATCAGCATCAGAGGGAGGTTTCAGTTCAGATGTATTTGGCATGTAACAGTAGTATAAACAAATCTCACTCACATACCAATCCCCATTAATTATTTTTTAGAACAGGCTAAACCGTGCTCTGATACCACTAAATATAACACTCCTACCGGTCCGGTAGGACTAGATAGTGATGTCACATTCTGTGCCAGAAACACAGACTGATTTACTTATTCATTTAATATGATTTTAAATTAAGAAAATATTTAATTAAAGAAAAGAATATAATTCATAATATATTAAAAAATTTAGTAATAACATTTTTATTTCTTTTATAACATTGATAACTGTTTAAACACCATACAAAGATATCTGTATTTAAAATATTAATTCCTTTGTAGAACTTTTAATAATAAAACTTAAATAATCAAATTGAATTGTAAAACAGTCTATCAATTAAAATCCAAGAAAAGTTTAGTATTAAATGTTAATTCCCAAACCACTACTTACATACTCAACAAATAATTAATACTTATACTACATACCAAATTCTTACTATATACTTAAATGTCTGAAGAACTTCCTTCTCCTCTGATGCCGGATTACTAAACCACCTCAACTTATATTATCTTTAACCTACGCGTGAGAAAATTTATCACACTGAGTATAAAACTCAGTGGTTCTATTTATAATTTAAATCAAATAATAATTTAGAAACATAAATTTTAAAGAGATTTCCTTTATTATAAACATTTATATACAAACATTAATAATCATTTTTATCATTGTATTGAATATTTATCTTTAACTGAATATTTAAAATATTTCAAAACCCATTACTCAAATTAATATAATATAAACCTACTAACTACCAATACCACATATTTCATTAATTTAAATACATATAACAACCCAAATCATATAATAAAACTTATTATCTTAATTTTCTTAAAAATAAATTCTTACATATGGGGCTCAGATACACTTAGGAGAAAACGAAGCAGATAAGATTTCAAAATAACAGAATAACAGAAACGAGGCCTGTGAAAGCACCCCTAATGGCCTGTGAAAGTGCCACTCCATATCAGAAACGAGGCCTGCGAAAGCGCCCCTAATGGCCTGTGAAAGTGTCACACATAATAATAAGCGTGTCCGCTTATTCATAAGGCATTCAGAGCCTAACATATGATCATAGCTTCCACATAACAGAAAGACTTAAAAGCCGAGCATACTCATGTACCGAAATAAATCTCATCTTATCATATTTCAACCATGCATACTTGAGCCCAAAATCATATAATTCCATCTTAAATCATCATATTTCTTATAAACCATTTCATAATAAAATATTTCATAACTTAACACATTTTTCACCAAAATTTCATTAACTTACAACTTAGGAAAATTATCAAATTTACATACTTGTGCAAAGCAAATTTTCTATTTACAAAACACATATTCAAAATTCTTAATTTGCATTAATTATGTTCTTTAGTTCTTTTTATTAAGATGTATTTATAAATTAATTAAATTTTAAGAGTTTTGCGGATAAATGTACTAAATCAAGAATTTCCAGCACTTTAACCTTGACCTTTGTTGGGTTTCTAGGGAATAATTGGAGTTGTAAGTCTCCAAATTGAGTGAAATTTAATTATTTAGAAAGCTAAAAAAAATTCTACAAGTTTCATAAGGGTCTCAAAATCTAATCATATCATTTTAGGGGGTCAAATATAAGCAACCAATTCGGACATAC